>JAUCMT010000024.1:7125042-7143687 GCA_032357475.1 Enteromius thamalakanensis | reverse complement strand
CAAAAACAGTTGCCAAAATCGCTAATAAAATCGCAATCGCAATATTAGTTCAAAAAATCGCAATATGATTATTTCGTTCATATTGCACAGCCCTATTGTAAACATAAACATGATTTTAAAGTAATTGGATCAGCATGTAGAGTTTTTCATGTTGGTATTTTTAACGTAAAATTAATAAAATATTGTGCATTTTTGCCGAAACAATTTTTAGTATTAAGCATGAATCTAAAAAATATAGTTAGATTATGATTTTTCAGAAAGGTAAGAAAATATATGTTAGTTCCAGCTATGTTCTTAGGAAAAAAAGTTCTTCAGTCTTTAACTTGAACTTCTAAAGTGTATTTTATTTTAGTCATTTTAAGATATTTTAATTTTAACATGGATACTGACTTTGTTGTGCAGTATATATTGATGTTCCTCCTCTAAACCCATCAGTTCCGTTGTAAATATAAAAAATAATTAATGCGTTCTCTTGTTTTTTCTGTGGTAGGGTTTTGGTAATGTGGGCCTGCACTCTATGCGTTATCTGCATCGTAACGGGGCAAAGTGTGTGGGTATCGGAGAGGTAGACGGAAGCATCTGGAACCCTAAAGGCATTGATCCCAAAGAGCTGGAAGACTATAAGCTGGTGAGTATCAATCGCTCGTTTCCTTTGTAGTGCCTTTATTTCTGAAGTTTGAGTGCAGAGGAAGAATATTCACTGTAAGGCAGCCACCTTGTGGCCACTTACCAATACTACATATATTCCCACTGATTGAATAAATCAAGTACGCACATTTTTTTCTAGGCCAATGGCACTATTGTTGGCTTTCCTGATGCCACCCCATATGAAGGCAGCATCTTGGAAGCCGATTGTGATATCTTGATCCCTGCTGCAAGTGAAAAACAGCTTACAAAGAAAAACGCCAACAATATCAAGGCCAAGGTTAGAAGTCAACAAAGTCAGCCATAACTATATTTTAATGTAAACGAGTTACTGTTATGTCACTCCTGAGAAGCTGCAATAAGAGTATAAAAGATAAATAAGAAACATATATTATTTTTACAGATCATTGCTGAAGGAGCTAATGGTCCCACCACCCCTGAAGCTGACAAGATATTCCTAGAGAGGAATATCATGGTGATCCCTGTACGTTATCCAGTCCTAAATGTTATTTTAATATTAAACTTTAAAAAAAATCTGTTTGTTTTATATGGATATACAAGTGATTTTAATTTAAACAATTTACCTTTATTTTCAAGAGATTTTTATTTAGGTTTTATTGTGTTATTGTAATAAAATCCCTTTTTAAAATTATTTGATCTTGCCTTGAAAATAGCCAATAGGATCCTATACTTAAATACATGATTATGCATATATAGGACATGTACCTGAATGCTGGAGGTGTGACGGTCTCCTACTTTGAGTGGCTGAAGAACTTAAACCATGTCAGTTATGGCAGACTGACCTTCAAATATGAAAGGGACTCAAACTACCATCTCCTTAGTAAGTCAATCATTTGTCTCTCAGAAAACATGCAGAGTCAACATACCGAAGTGTTTGCTGATAGAAATGTCTCTAGCTATCCTGTGATTGCAAATCAATTAGCAGTCTTGTTGTTCAGTTTAGCATTTTGCAAGGGCCTGTTTTTCATTTTCTAATTGCTCTAGATAATGTTGGTGTTCAGGGTAGAATAGGTCATGTGATGTTTTTGTTTAGTTTGTTTATTCTTCTCCCACAAGTAAATATAGAGGCATTGGTGTCCCCTTGAGAGTATTCGGGCATGCCTTCATGTATACACAAAAACACAGACGTACTCTGTCCCTCCTTTCATCTGGCTGCCCTAAAATGACCTCTCTTAACAGATAGTCACGTGGTAAACACAGAAACAGACAAAAAGAGGGGCAAACCCATGTGAAAAAGATATAATATTATAATGTTCATTTGAGCATGTCCCCAAACTAAAACATAACCATGCTTTATTGCATCTTTTGTAAAATATTTAAATAAATCACAGATTTAATCATTGAGCTGTAAGAGTTAGAATCATTGTATTGGGAAAATTAGCGTTTGACCATTACCATCTTATAACTATGAGTCAGTTTGCTCATTGCTAATGGGGGTCTGCTGTGTTTTTTGGCAGTGTCTGTCCAGGAGAGTCTGGAAAGGAAGTTTGGGAAACACGGTGGAGCCATACCTATTGTTGCCACATCTGAATTTCAGGAGAGGATTGCTGTGAGTGTAAACGAAGGAGTTCTTGGCACATATCATTTTCAGTTTTTAAAATAGTTTTAAATGAGACTGCAGGAGTTTTATACGCTTGTTTTGCTCATCTGGTAGGGAGCTTCTGAAAAGGATATTGTGCATTCTGGATTGGCTTACACAATGGAGCGATCAGCCAGGGTAAGTGTAAATGTACTTTAAATATAATGTACTGCAAATATATAATAAGTCTTTATTTATATATACAGCTGTATATACAGTACATTTTAGTATAAATAACATATAGTATTCTTATGTTATATTTATTTTTTAATGTATAAACTATATTAGCATTGTGATTAATTACTATTTTTAGTGGCAGTAGTATAGTAGTAAAAATATATTTTGTTAATCCATTTTTCATTATATATATATAATATGTGTGTGTGTGTAAAGTCCATATTAAATGTATTCCCCTACATCAGTCTTAGTAATGACGTCAGACCCTGGTAGACGTACAGATTATGATTGATAACAATGAATCAATAGCTGATTAATTATTACTATCCCTGCTTACAGTTGTTAGATGACACCTAACATCTCTCCATCAGCATTGAATGTCATACTGCATCAGTGCAAACAAACAGATACTTCTACCCGTTACACACCCAGTAACAGCTTTTGTGTGAAACTGGGATCTGGTAATAAGAGAACAGCATTTTTGTTCTCGTGTCATTGTTATTTGTTTCTGAATTGGAAATGAGATCCAGCCCATTTAATATATTCTTAATTAATCACCGCACCCAAAGCATTACTTAGAGGATCAGCTCAATCCAGTATGTTGGGAAAAATTGTGTATATTGTACTGATTAAGCTATTTTGATTGATATTTTTCAGTATAAACCAGCAAGTAGGCCTAAGCTTTTTGATACCCATCTTTAATTTCTCACTGAGCTCTTCATAGGACAAGTACAATACTGCGTAATATCAGAGGCTTTAAGAAGTATGCGTATGATGCCTTAAAATGCCATCTCAGGAGGCAGGGTACTACTCTTATGTAGCAAAATTCTGTAGAGCTTCTGTGATTTAAAATACCGCCATTTGTTCACATAATTCATCTCTCTTTTTTTTTTTAGCAAATCATGCGCACAGCCAACAGGTATAACCTTGGGCTAGACCTGAGGACAGCAGCCTACGTCAACGCAATTGAAAAAGTCTTCAAAGTGTACCATGATGCTGGCCTTACCTTTACATAGACGACTGTATTATTCACCTGACTCTATATCGGAGTCTGTTTATCTGCGCAGACCTGAGGTATATCACTTAACCCCTCAGCTCGTCACGTTTACATTTTATACAATCAGATATATATGTCATATCATTTATGCATGTGTTTACCAATATGCATCTTTAAAATCCTCTGTTTGTTTGTTTTTTATTATCCTTATAAATATCCATGGCTTTAGAAAAGCTTTAATACCAAAGACCCTTTAATGCACTTTCCTTGCCATGTTTCAGAGCATAGTGGTCTTGACAAGAAACAGGTCAATATTACAGCTATTTTGTACTGTTTTCTTCAGGTCGTATTAATGAAGTTGCTGCATATTAAAAACACATAAAGCCTTAGAGTCACAATGTTGTTTCTAAAACATGTTGTTTCTAGAATAGTTACTTTTTCCCCACCCATTTTGACACAATTCTGGTCAAGCGGGAAAGGGATTCAGGATGAATTTCAGGCTTTTTTATATCCGTTACCAAATATTGCATATAAATATCTGGTTTGACTGCTCAGTTTGACAGTTTTCAGTGATAACCCAAAGCTTCCTTTGTTTTTAAATTTTGTCAGGCATAAAAATTTGGGAGAAAATGTTTATTTTCATCATAATAGCATTTAATATGAAACACCCTTTAAAATACAGACTTTGTATTGCCTTTTTAAATTGTCTAAAATTAATAAAATGTAAATGAAAAATTGCAGGGTGTTGTATTTGTGCTTTGAAATGGTTTTTAAATATTGAAGGGAAAAAAGTAAAGCAAAAAAACAACGTGACTGTAAAAAATATACTCAATGCTCATGTACTGTATACTTACACATGTAAGTGGCGTAAACAAGACCTTTTCCATCCAGTAATAAAAACATACTTTTTATTTAGCTTTATTCACTCAACATGTATTCAATCACACATTTTTAAAAAACAAAAGCATGCTAAATGAACTTAAGTTAAATAATATGAATAGCATTATTTCAAGTATTTTTTTTAAATCTTTTTATTTCTTAGTAGATCTGTTTAAAACTATTTACATTGGTAACAAAGGAATATCTTGTAACATTGTTTTAGTCCATGACTCTTGGCGCTGATGTAAGAGAAGTGAAGAACTCCTAGCTGTCAGAACATCAGTTCTCACAGAACTCATTAGCAAGGTCATCCAGTGCATCGTTGAAACCTAATCAAACACAAAATATTATATTGTGCATGGTGGATTTACATTATTGCTAGACCCATCAGGTTTTGTGTATTTGTCTATTACTCACTGCTGTCTGCACCACTGTTGCCTGGCACATTGCTGCCTCCAGCACTAAAAGCATCCTCGCCACTGTTTGCTCCTGGTCCTTCTGCTTTAAGGAGGCCACCAAATAGTCCTCCTGATTTTTCCTTTGGTTTCTTGTCCTTCTCCCCACTACTTGGGAAAAGACCTCCCATGCCACCGGTCTTATCAGTTTCCGGTTGTTTCTTTCCAGTAAGTTTCTCCTTCACTTTTCTTTTAGCTGCAGAAGCTAGGAAATTTTGAAAAGCAACATTATAGAAAGGCAACTTTCACACACTACAGCTCCTCTTTCCCGTCAGATTTGAACCGAAATAATGTTTCTTAGACGTCTAAAAATAAAAAGACTTTTGGATTGCTTTACTAGCTGGCCCATTCTAACGCCATTCCTTATAAGGAGTGGCATGAATACTGGACTGACTGCATTCTCAAAAAATATCTCATCTAGGACTAAAACAAGTACAAACTTAATAGCAATAAAAACATGCATTGTGGTAGTTTGAAAGGGATGAAAACAGATTGGCCAGTTCAGATTTGATTAAATATCTAATCTAAAATACATGTTAATAATTTAATTCAATTAATTAAGTCATGGTATAACTATGAGTTTCTGAAAACAAAAATATTGGAAATAAATCATTTGCTGTCTTGGCTTTTTTGTTTAACTATAGCTAAAGTTGATTGTTAATATAGCTATCCAATAAACAATATTATTTACATAAAATACATAAGCTACTAAACATTTTTGTAAGTATCTATATTTTTGTGCCCGAAAATTAATATAAAACTCAAAAAAATGCTAACAAGTTTGATTGTAATTGATTTACTAAAATAATTAACTGTGAGTGTCTCAACATAAAAAGTCAAAAACCTTGCACATAACAATTGCTTTAAAGTTTCTTTAGGCATCTCACACATAAGAGACTCACCTGCTTTGTCCACAGCCTGGTCGACGAATGAATCTGCTGCTTTATTACCTAGAAATCCTGAAAGAAAAGACATGTTCCCAGTCGTTGATGTTTGCAAGAGCGTGTGTACGTGTGTGTTTTGAGAACGAGGATTCATGTGGTTTTATTTGTCTGGTGCTCCATTAAAGTATGTCAGAAGTCTGTGTCCTATTGGCTGCTTCAGCCTGGGTGGAGTAGAAAGATGTCAACAGAGAGAACAACAAGCTTGCTAGACTAGTTTACCTGGTTGCATGTATCATCTTCACTCATAATTAGTTAAATAAAAGCATATAGTTATTTAATTATGCATTGTTATTTTATACTATTTCATTTATTGTTTAGGATAAGTTGAGATAGTTTGGGGGTATACAGGGTTACTTTTTATTGATTCTTGTCCTATTTATTTATTTATTTAAGGTAATGTGGGATAGTTTGGGTATATACAGGAGAGGTTTTTTTAATTCTTTTTCTAGTATTATTTTATTGTTTAGTTTCGTTCCAACTAAGTCAAGAGTTCCAATGATATGCAAGGTTTTGAAATTTGGTCTATTATTACAGACATTTAACATTTTATTTTATTTTTTATATATTAGTTTTATTATTTTATTTTTATCTTTTATGGGAAGCTGAGATATTTGGGGGATATTGGAGGCAGTGAGGGCAGTTGTGGCCTAATGGATAGGGAGTTGGATTTGGAACGCAAAGGTTGCGGGTTCAATTCCCAGGTTTGGCAGGGATTGTGGGTGAAGGAGTGAGTGAATAACCAGTGCTCTCTCCATCTTCAATACCACAACTGAGGTGAGACCCTTAAGCTAGGCACTGTTTGCCGCAGCAATGCCCACTGTTCCAGGGGTGTGTGGTTGATTACTTCTCACTGCTGTGTGTGTGTGTGTGTGCACGTTGGATGGGTTCAATGCAGAGCACAGATTCCTAGAATAGGTCACCCTACCTGGCCACAAGTCACTTCACTTGTTTATGTTTTGGCATAAATGACTTTCCTGTGAGCAAGAGGAAAATAATGGGCTGATAGACATCTCTGCTTCCTCCCATAGCTGGAATGTGGAAAAAATTTAACGACTTTACTGACCATGAAAACTTCAAAAACGTTGAAAATCTGCTAGAGGCATAGTGCTGTTTGATTATATTGTAATGGCCAATTGAGATTTCAGGTTTTTGTTGATAAGATGCATATTTAACTGGATGTTCCGGTGTGTCAGCAACAGGGAGGAGAACAGCAAGACTGTTCTGATATCATGGGTGTGTGTCTTCATGCTTTCACTGTTCTTAAATTAGTTTTCATAGTTTCACTTTATTTAAAGGGAGTGCTTGCCCTGCCTTTTTCATATAGGATGTACTCTGTTATTGACGTAAACACAAGCGTATTAGTAAACAATTACTTGCTACTTCAAAAATTGTGGAAATTAAGCTTTCTTAGCAATATTCTGTTCTAAAAATAAGAATAAAAATGAGAACAGATGTATTTTTCACAAAACTGAATTTATTACAGATGGTATATTAAAAAGACTTCATGGGGAACAATGAGTCAAGTACATGAATAGGATTGGTTAAAGTGTAGTCGTGAGGCAGCGTACATAGCTTCCACAAACAAATCATGTAACCAAGCAACTGCTCTGACATCATTCACAGGTTTTGTGATTATGTGTTTATAATGGCTGCTATAGCAAACTACATATAAGAGCATTGCTAAAAACCCCTATATGACCACACTTTAAGATAATACTGAAACTGATTTAACCAGCCATCTTCATGTTCAGTTACCCTCTTTTTTGGATTTGCCAGGATCTGTAAGTTTCTTTTTTTGCTCGTTTCAGATACTACACTGTGTGTTTGGACTGGAATGTTTTAAAACTGTTCTTGCAGTAATTGTGTGAGAAATCTAGACCTCTTTGCATTGGGTGAAGAAAAACTGGTTTTAGACATTACTTTTATAAAAAGGTCCAAATCACAAGCACATGCATGTAATGTTTGCACAAATTTGATAACGCACACTGCACAGTAGGCTATATGTGAATATTGCATAGCTAAATAATAGTGTTGTTACATGAGCTTTTTTCCCCTTGTGAATAGGATACGTTTATGTGAAGAAAAGTGGTAAATTGAGGTAAGTAGAAGATGTTTGTGAGGATAAAGCAAGAAAAATATGTGGGTGTGTATTTTTTTGGATATTATTTAGCGTCCATCATTTAGGTTTAGTATGCTAATTTTCAGCCATGGCCTGCAGCAGATAATGAAGTCTTTCTTCGAGAAGCAGAGCGTCACAGGGATGTTCAGTGGGACATTAATCTGAAACAAAAAGCAAAAGCATGGTTATTGAAAAAACTTGGAATTTTGTCAAATATAAAAAAAAAAAAAAAAAACTGGCAAGCTTTGTGTTTTGCAGCACATGTGCTGTGTTTCTAAAGGGAATTAGACATAAAACCTGTCTGGTAAGACTGTAAACTACACACGTTACTAAATGTCACAGGACCATACTGTCTAATCAGACCATTAAATAATAATAAAAATGTTTAAAGAAAGTTGCCAATAAATGATTTGATATAGTACTTAATCTGCAAAAAATATACTGGAGAAGAAAAATTGTGAGTTACTTTCAGAGAATAGGTCTACAGTAAGCCTACTTACATTTTGTGAGTAGATTAATATATTCATTGAAAACAAGTGTCATTTTACACTATTTTGCAATTTTTATTATTAAAATTATTATTATTAAATCTCATCTCAAGAAAAGCTCACCATCTTCTCTCCCACCTACTGTCCAGCGTCTGTAGGCTGCTCTACAGCTCCCTCCTGCTTCAATATCTCCCCCTGCAGGCAGAAACACATCAGTACATCTCAGATGTCTTCATCTCTTCAGGTATTTGCACACCAGAAAAATACACTAATGTAATTTTTAAATGATGAAATGCATATGTTTTGTTGTTATTGCTCTCTGGAAGATTTCAGACTCATGTTCTTTAATTATTTTGTGGCTGCACATCGACTGATAATGCTCGCATGGATATGGCTTGTTTTATCATGACATATAAAAACAATTTTGGAACTCGAATGAAAGAAAATGGGACGCATTTTAAAAATGCAGAGCAATTTTTAGAAAGCAGTAATGAGTTATTAATGAAGAACATCACTCTTGCTGAGCAGCGATTCGCGTGCAGAGAAGACATTTTTACTGCAGGGCTTAGTTTCTCCTATAGTGTGAAAATATGGAAACAGATCTCGAAAATCTTATGTATTTACATTTAGAGATTCTAGTCTGTAATGGTAATGGTTTTGAGGTAAATGTGATCATTCAGCATGCATTTATTGAGTTTCTACAAGCACCTCAGTGTTCTCTAGCTCATCCTGTCCATCCTTGGGTAAGAAAGAAAAGCATGGGCATCATATAAAATAGACCAAATTTATAAGTGAACAGTATTAAGCAATTTAGAGTGTATTAAGCAGTTTGCAGTTGTAACCTATACCTACATGACCAAAGAATAATACTGTGCAGATACAGACAGACACCAGTGCAACTGCCTTAAATGTTTCTTTTTTTTATGTATACATTTAAACAACATTTGTCCAGTTAATTGACCTCATACAAATTGAATCCTTACCGGTTTGACAAGGCCAGTGGATGCAACCACACTCTCCAGGCTCTCCACTGTCTTTTCTGAAATCTGATTGGCTCCAGCCACAGCCGTGTCGCCCGCAAGATTGGCCTGCTCAGTCGTTTTCTGGGCAACTAGGACAGATGAAAACGTGTTTGTATATATTGATTTGAGACTTTACATAGATTAGGGTATTTATGAAAATGAAGTATTGTTGTTTAGTTAAAGGGTTTGTTCACCCAAGAATGAAACTTAATTACGCATTCTTATGTCGTTCCAAACCCATAAGACCTTTGTTAATCTTCAGGACACAAATTTAGATATTTTGATATCAGAGAGCCATCTGTCCCTCCATAGACAGCAATATCATTCTAATCCTATAATTTACGTCTTTCGCCAGTTAAGAGAACATTATTGCGTAAGCGTACGCTTTCTTGTAGGCGAAAACAGCCGCAGATGCGCATGCTTTCACCCGGATGGAAACAAGGCTGATTACCTTATTTTTCACTAAATTGTTAAGAACAAAATATTTGAAATTTCCAGTGGCACCAAAAGTGAAGGAAGTTCATTTTAAAATTCTTAATGGAGCATATCCTTCCAGAGAATTTTGAGATCTTGATTTGTTTTTGATGCTAACAATTGTTTCTTATGTGATAATCAAATTGAAACTACAAAGCATCTTTTTTATGATTGTAAATTTGCTTGTGTCTTTTGGAAAGATTTGCCGTATTGGTTATTTTTTAAATTTGAAGATTTACATGCTTTAACAAAGAAAAATGTACTATTTGTCTTATTTTTGAAAGATGAAACACATGATTTAGCAGTTTACACAATTATAATTCTTGGGAAGTTCTTTTTGCATAAGAACAGATTCCTGAAAATGCTTCCAAAATACTTTCTATTTATTTCACAAGGAACTATGTCTATACTTTCTGTCACTTAAACAAAGTTTAATTCTTTTTCCCACGTAAACGCGGGCGCCGCCATTTTCGAACTATAACGTGTTAGGTTTCCGGTAAAGCACTTCCGCCAGTAGTAGTTGTATTCAGTTGTATGTAGTTTTGTGTTCACTTTGTAGAGTTTCTAGGATAGCTTAATTTTAACATGGACTATAGAAAGACTGGCGTACTTTGTGCAGTTAGCGGGTGTTATAACCTGCAAAAAAATACCTGCAAGAAATTTGTTTTGAGCATAATTTACGCACGAGAGCTGAATGTGGACGTGGGCCACGCTATGATTTACACGCCATCTGAAGGTTAAAGAAGCACGTCGTCTTTGGTTAAAAGCCTTAAACTTAAAGAACCCACCGAAATTTCCATACGTTTGCTCTCTTCACTTCGTGGATGGCAGACCCACGGAAAATCATCCCTTCCCTGAGAGATGGTTGGGCAACGTTGCTCCTGTGAAGACTCCGAGGCGACGGCTCGTAAGGACTGCAGCTTCTTGTTAGATATGAACTATACTAGATTATGAAAATGTAAACATTTGCGTTTTTACTTCCGAAAATAAAGTAAATACGGTGCGTTCAGCATGGCGGAAGACGTAAGAAGAAGAGTAAATGTTATTTTTGTTTTATTTGCGCAAGAAAGTATTCTCGTAGCATCGCAAAAAGTGAGGTTGATTCACTGATGTCACCTTAACTTTTTCACCGATGTTTCTGGACCTGGGATAATTTCAGTTGTATTGCCTTCTATGGAGGGACAAATAGCTCTCTAATATCATAAAAGATATCTTAATTTGTGTTCTGAAGATGAACGGAGGTCTTATGGGTTTGGAATGAGGGTGAGTAATTGACAAAGTTTTAATTTTTGGGTGAACTAACTCTTTAAGACCTGTTTGTATTAATTATTTTACCTGTGTTTACACTCGTCACAACACCTTCCTTTGTCTTTGTGCCTGTCACAAAAATAAAAATTTAAGTTTATACTAAAATAATGTAGCACAAAATCCACTCAAAAAAGGGAAAAAACGTCCAAACCTGTATGTATTTTTCTGTTGAACACAAAAGAACACATTTCTTCCGTTACAGTGAAAGTATTTGTGGTCCAAAACAATATACAATAAATACTTTGTCTTTTTTTGTGTTCTACTGAAGCAAGACGAACAAACAAATGATGTTAATAATGAAAGAATCTTAAGTGAGCTGTCCCTTTAAGCTCTCAGACATGTTCCTGTGAATAAATGCTTTTTCCACAATCTTGTAACTAATTTCATCTTATTTTTAGGCAGAGTCTGATCCTCGATTGATGCTTTCAGCGCTGGCTCCTGTTCTGTACTGGGATCCATACACTTAGTCTCTTCTGGCAGTGCAGCTAAAGGTCCAGCTTCCTCCAGTACCCAGGAGACGCCACAAAATTACGGCAAGTAAAAATGCTTCTGATCCACAGTCAGTGTACAGGCTGTTGATTGGCATCACTAAGTGCTATTAAGCATTACAGTTCGAGAAACATCCTTTCTACTGAGACGCTCCCTGCATGTTAACAGTGGAAAAACCCACTTCGGCCTCTGCAAGGCTCTGGCATCTCTAGTACTGAATCTGCGTTGCACGAATGGCCCGCAGAACAAGCACAAGCTCTGTTTCTTTCCCAGAACTTTTGAGCCCACAGCAACGTGTCTGTGAAAGTCGCTCCTCCTCTACATGTGCACGCACAGCACAACAAATACACCCATCAAGAGAGACGTGACATTGTCCTTGTTTAACTGGACAAAGAGCTGATTTACGATCAAGACATGCACATTCTTCAGGGCTTAGCCTCTGCTTGAAACACGAACGCAGGCCTGAAATCTTATATTATTCATGTTATAATCAATAAAGATTGAGAATATTGCCGCCACCCCGACCACTGCTGCAATATGATGTCACTTCCACGGCATCTCTGATTACGTGACGAAGCATAAAAACATCTTTACTGCTGCAGCTTGCTGCTTCAATTAAGAGGAGACAACTGCAACGTACTGTACCAAATATAGTTGAACATAGACTATAGAGGAAGATATTAGATATTATTTCTTAACCGCATGCAATTTTCCCAAATAATAATGCTAATATAATAAGGATAATTCTAGCAGGATCTATATGTGACACTGGACCACAAAACTAGTCATAAGGGTCACAAGATTTATACATCCATATGAGATATAAGTCTTTAAAATAATTAAACTGGACTGTGCTCTCACAGTTATATAACTGAACAGAAAGTGACCGTTTTATTTGAGCTCGGTCTGGACAACAGTAGGGTTTCAAAGGTCTGAGACCACTAGTAAAAATTATTTTTCCTTTTGTGGTGTGTTATAATTTTAGTTATACTAAAAACTTCAGAGGAAGCTTGTCTGAATGCCTGTCCAGAGAGCTACATGATAATGTCACTCTACTTATAGCACTGTAGAATTATATGTTTAATTGATTTAACATTATAATGTAAGCTAAAACAAAAAAGAAGTCCTTACTTACATTTACATTGTGATTTAGCAGATGCTTTTATACAAAGAGACTTACAGAACAATGGAAGCAATCAAAATCAACAAAAGATCAATGATATGCAAGTGCTATAGCAAGTCTCAATACTTAACTGCAAATATAATCAAACATAAATTATACTAAATTAGCACTGCCAATAAATAAGATAAGCTTTGCGAATCAATCTATATTGTGATGCATGCAGGCATGTAAATGATCTGTACTGTATAAAAGATGTTTGTGTTTCTATAGTAGTTGAGGAGGTGTGTATGTGTTGCCAATTTGTCACAATTCATTGCAAAGTGACCTCGCTTTTCTTTGAGAGGCTTGAGATTTCTCTGATTAAAGTAGATTGTCTGTGTGGTGCAGAGGAAAGCTTTTACACACACACATGCACACTCCATCCTGGCTCATACACGTCACTCCTCCTCTCCTACATAAGTCAAAGCTCCTTGTAATAGCAACCAACATTGTTCTTTCCCTTTTCTGATGTGAAGGACAGGTTATGCTCTTAAAAAAAACAAACGGAAAGCACACAGTGACAGGCTTCTGTGACTGGTGTGTACACACACCGAGAGCCTTTACAATCATCAGAGATTGTGTACTGACCCAGACAGACCCTGGTCTCTGTGGACCGGGATGTGAAGTGGACCAGAAGGGAATGGGATTACAGTACAGTGTGCTCTTGTCAGCATAGTAGCACAACCAGAAAGATACACATACTGCTTGTGCTTGTAAAGTCATGTAAAAGAATCAGTGGATTACAGTAACACCTTACAGTGCAGAGAAATGTTATTTATAGCATACCAGTATAATTATCCACACAATATGAGTTACATACAATGAGATATTTAAGAATGCATGCATAATTAGACTGCAATATTATCACCAAGAGACAGTATGTAAAATACTGTATTTTATAGTTTACAAATTATTTTAACACAATGGATGGACTTCAATTAGGCTCTTCTCTTCATAATGGATCTGCCACTCACTGCTCATTGATTGATTGCATCCTAAAGTTATTGCAAATACAAAGTGCTTCCTTCCTCCTCCTTGTCCTGTCTTTCTTTATCTCTGTCTATCTCCTATCTTATTCCCCACCCATTCCCAACAGTAGAAATGTGTAGAAAGCTAATGCTCAGGAGTTAACAACCATGGTACTAGTAAGCATGTTAAGTTGTCTAGCAGCTGAATCTAGGCAAATTAATTTGTGATCTATTAAAAGAGTACAGACATGTGGATAGTGTTGGTTTGTACTTTAAAGTGACAAAGCACAACAGTCTCATGTAATAATGGGCTCATCCCCTACATTAATCTTCATTGCCCTGGTTTACATTTTCAGGACTCATATCGTAAGTAACTAAAAAAAACAAAAAGTGATATTTTGGTTTTTTACATCATAAATTGTAAACAAAAATGTACTACTTATATTATGGTGACGATGATAACATTTTTAATATGTATCATAAAAAAGGGGAAACTCAATAACTTATAAACAGGTTTCTTTCTTGAATACATTTGATTAAAATTTGTATGAATGTAGTGCAAAAAAAATGAATTTTTTTAATTAGATTATTTAATGTTATAGTTTAAAATTATGGCAGTAAAATTGCCTTTTGTAATTTTACAATTGTTTTGTACATTTGTAATCTGCATTGTTTTTAAATATGTAAATGGAACACCATACCATTTTAAATAGCTTTATATTCAGTACAATTATTAAAGAAGAAAAAGGAAAAAATACATATTTTTTGTTTAATTCTCTCACTTGTTTAATTATCTCACTCCATACAGTTGAGTTTGTACGTACCTACATACATGACCCCCTCTTTGGTTTTGGCAGCTGCCTCCTCCACGCCGGCCTTGGTTTTCTCAGCGGCGGCCACCACTCCCTCCTTAGCCATGGAGAATCCCTTCTTCAGCGCATCCATACTGGAGCTCAGAGCTGTATGTCCTTTAACTGGAAGTGGCTCGCGTCTTATAACCGGTGGATGGAGCGGTGTGTGCTCAGACTGCCAGTGTGGTAAGTGTGTTTGCCAGAGTGTGTGTGCAGCTCCTTTGAGAGTGGGATGGGCACTCAGTGCTCAGACAGATTGGGACACCCTTAACAAGAGGAGTAGTCAAGCAGATGGGGAGAAGGCACGAAAGAAAGAGAGCGAGAGATGGGTGTATAATAACAAGTGGGTGAGAGGAATGACGAGAAATGGATTCCACAAGAAGAAAGCTTTTTCAGTTTGGCCTGTTTTCTCCAGCCACCCATAATAAATGAGATTCACATACTGGAAGATTAAATTGTTAATGCTCAAATCCAGCATCAGCACACAGCTTCATAAAGCTATTAAACAACCTCTTTTCTTAATCCTGTCAGCATATACATGCAAGCCAAAACCAGTGTCATAAACCCAGCTATGGTTTCCTACATGTTTTTTTAAGTACTATTTATGTATTAGAAAAGGAAGGTACGTGACATCTGGCCAGGTATGGTTTCCCATACTAGGAATTTGTGCTCTGCGTTTAACCCATCGTGCACACACACCGCAGTGAGAAGTGACAAACAACACCACACACACACACATCGTGCATACACACCCGGAGCAGTGGGCAGCCAATGCTGCGTTGCCCGGGGAGCAGTTGGGGTAACGGTGCCTTGCTCAAGGGTCTCACCTCAGTCATTGTATTAAAGGTGGAGAGAGTGCTGGTTATTCACTTCCCCCACCTATAATTAGCTTTTATTTTTGTTTTATAATTTCCTTTTTACAGACTATATTTTTTGTTTATTTTACCTTTTAGTTTTTAACACTGTATTTGTCTAGTATACTTGAAGTCATTAGTCATTATAGTTAACTTTAATTTAACATTATGTGGCTAGATTATGTGTTTAAATATGCATATCAAGCTGCAAAGGCTTCTGCATCAGTGAAAACACTTCTCAGGCTCATAGACCCTGTCATATTCATAAAATAATCATTTCAATCTGACAGGAGTGTATAAATACATGTTTGCTGTAATCTAATATGGTCCCCCTTTGTGTTGACCATCTTTGTGAAGCCTTTGTGTTGCATATGCAACATTGAAGTTAAGAAAGAACTTAATAACCATAATTGGATTATGTTATGCATGCACTACATGAAAGACAAATCTCAGTAAATAATCTTTTTCTTTCTATGTTATACAAGCAGTTCCAAAAATAGCAAAAACTGTATCTTGATAAGAGCTTAATAAAATCACACTGGGGCACAGTAGAGAAGGAAATTAGTTTTTTCATCATAGATGTAAGCTTGTTGGCTTATCCAACACATACAAGGCAAATGATGTATAGTTCTTTAAATATTTATTACGTTAAATCCCCACCGCCACCGGAGAGAGCGTCATAGTTGCCGGAAGTCATTTCTTTTGAGTGTAAGCTGGCGGCAAGAGGCAGTGCGTCATGGATGGCGAGAGCTTCGAGGAGAGTTGAAATCAGGTTAACTTTATGGTAATGAGCTGAGACGCAGTTCGGCGGCAACCAGTCAGAATGCAAAAGTCCACTGCTTGAGAGGGCTCCAGAGAATGCAGGTTCCGACCACATTATTTCCCAAGCATTTTCATGCTAGAACTCTTGTTTTTCAGCAGGAATGTGATTGATTTGCTTAAATCAACACTGATTTGACAGTCTTCTCAATGAAGACTGCACACAAATTATTGTTAAATATTAATTAAAGACCAAGGATAGGAAAGGTCTCCTAAATTGCATGTAGAAACAAGTGCCAGGAACACAATAAACACCACACAAAAGGCTTTTATTGCTTTATTTCGTCAGGAAACATGGAACTATAACCATGTTCTTTCCATCGATCAATGTCTTTTCTTTCGCATTGAAAATATTTAATGAGGTTATCCCTGCTAATGGTCACAAAATCAACATGCTTGTTTCCTTCATGGCTCTTTTAAATACAAGACCAAGCATACGATACTCAGAGCGTCCCCTGATCTTTCCACAGAGTCAATGGCAGGGTGCAAGAGTGAAGTTTGATGCTCTCCTCTGCAGCGTTGTTCACATACGGCTAGTGAGCTTGTGTAGCGTGAGCCACTGCGCTGCTCTGAAATGAAATAGGAGGCTTCAAGCACGCTTGTTTGAAACGTTATGATGTTAAAATCCAGAAGGAGATGCATGATAAAAGCTGAGTTTATAAGTTTTGGCAGGATAATGAGACTGTACCTAATTTCAAATAGCTATTGGGACATTCTAATTTTAATGTAAGCTTTTTTTATGCAAAGGACTAAAAATTAAATAAATTTAATGGGGTATTCTAACTTATTATTTCACACTTCTGACTTTTTCTTGCAACTGTGCATCAAGGAGAGAGATACTAATACCTCACTTGTTCATAAAAGTACAAATGCAGTGGTTTTATCATCATTCATCCTAGCAGAAATCTAGTAACTTATTCTCTCAGTTGTGCCTGATAAATACAAAACTGCTCCTATTGTGTTGCAGACGAATCTCACTGAGCAGAAATAGCGTCTGGTGGTTAGTAGCCATGTGACCTTATATTATCCACCTCCATGATGATGCTCTGCCCAGGCTAAGTAAATGACCACCTCTGTATGTCTAAATATAACTCCTTGCATTTTCCAGGACAGTGAGAGAATGTAATCTAATACTGCCTGCTCAGAACGCAGCGCTATTGGGTCGATATGTGTCTATCACGTGGCAAAAATCAAGAGCATGGGAGAACAGCGTGATCAGTACTGAACTAATCACCAGCATGATGACACAACAGTGTGAAATATCTCATCAGAACATTCTCAAAACACCTTAGAAGAGATATCTAGAGCATATACAACAAACTTTGCAAAACAAGATTCTGTCCACTTTGAGCTCAGCACTAATTTAATAGAATTTATCAGTGGACAGAAAGGCCTTTTATGCTGAAAAGCTGGAGTGTGTTGCTAAATGAAAAATGAGCAGAATGTTGAATGTACTTGTTTACTTCATAGGAGCAAACTTACACAAGTCTGCATCTTAAAGCTTTTACCGTCAGTGCTACAAAAGGAAAACATTCATTCATTATGAACCTCAGTTTTCTATGTTCAAGCCTTCTGCTTATGGTCTTCATTTTACTGACATTCTCTCTCTGTCTTATTCAGTCTTCTGTCTGTAACAGGAGTTTATTGTGGTTGACCCAACAGATCATCTGACTGAGGTTTCTGTATGGGAGTAAGAAGCAACTGGCATCCTTATGTGCCTAGGTTCAGTGCAGGCTAAGAACTGCTTTGAAAGTGGGATTCAGGGAAATATCCCGTCTGTGATCATACCACATCCCTGCTGTCACTGAGGAGAAAGGGTGAGGCTTGCTTCAAAAGTACTGAGTTTTGCATTGCATAGTGCCACTGGCAAGAGCTTTGAAGACACTTAAAAACAATGACTGTATTCTCCTAGATCTCTATGGTGACACTGGCATGTTTTCAAACATAGAGCTTTGATTTAAGATTAAAGGCTAAAACTTTTTTTTTATTTAAATAATATTGAACTCCATTTCAAAATAATCATTATTTAAAGTGATATAAATTATCTTTAAATGAATAATTATATATGTTGTAATACACGTTATGTCTATATAGGTACATTTAGTACAAATGTTTTCCACAGCACAACTTAAGCAACACAACTTTTTCAACATTGATAAAAATAAGAATGTTTCTTAAGCAGCAAATCTGCATAAATTATTTCTTATGGATCATGTGACACTTGAATAATGGCTGCTAAAAATTCAACTTTGACATCACATTATATTACAATAGAAATAGTTCTCTCTCTTTTCTCTCTCAAACGCGCACGCAGTTTTAACTTAAAGGAGCATTAGGTAAGAAATGGCCAAAACTGGTACTGCAATCACTTTCAAAATACTGCTGAGCGGTGTC
>JAUCMT010000024.1:7079818-7094822 GCA_032357475.1 Enteromius thamalakanensis | reverse complement strand
TCACCGATCTGGGCCGGTCATACAAAAAATCGTCCGATTCCGATCACTAGCCGGTCAATCGGTGCATCTCTAGAATGCACCTCTACTTCACAGCTGTTCCGAATTAGGTTCAATCATCAAATCATTACCACCTGTATATATACACCAGTCTGTTTGTTTGTCTTGTCTTGGTTCATTTGCACTGTCAATCCAGTCCTTGCTATTCGTGTTGCTGTGATTTGTTTGTTTCTCTGTTTGGATTTATTCGCTGCCGACCTCTGCTTCTCTACGGACCTTTCACCATGCCTTCTGATTTGGACATTGTTTACATGGTAATCCAACCTTTGCATTGAATACAGACTACTCTTTATCTCAGGCTACGTTGTGTGTGTTTGCTGGTGATTGTCTATGTTTGAATACTGACCACAAGCTTTAATAAACCTGTGTTCCCATTGAATCCGAACGCCTACTCTAATCATTTGTGACACTGAGACTGCAAATATTCAGTTTTTAAAAATACAGCTTCAAGATTTCAGGATGAAGAAATTCAGAATGTCAAAAGTTTTCTAAAATTCAAACTCAGAAACTCAGATCTTACAAAAACTAGGTCAGAGTTCATTCGCAGGGAAGAGCAGATGATCTCCGAAAAGTCAAACGAAGCATTTTGGCCAATCACACAGATGATCAGCCTGATAATGAATGCCAAGAGGTAATGATTTGGTGTCCAGAGGGGAGATCTTCTTACTTGGTGGTGGCCCAGAGATATGAACTCCTGGGATCGTATTAGTTTGACGAGGGCACCAGATATTAACTAGTGGGAACATAATTATATTGTGGCCACAAGATTGTTTTATCTTTACATCTCGTGGCCACAGCATCTTTACATTAACGTAAAGTCATAAGACTTCTTGGGCCGGTTGACCAGCTAGATGTGAAAATGATGGGTGCAAGCCCTATGCTGGACTTTGCAAGTTTAATAGACAATAGACAATTTAATAGACAATAGACACATTGTTTAATAGACAATCCTGTCATTATGAACAAGATTGTGTGGGTGATTGAATCTGTTCACATTATTTATTGAAATATTCAGTATACGACAGTAAACATATGACGAGACAACATGGTTTATCTGTGTTCTTCAAGTTATCTCTGGTATTTTTATAATAATAAAGTACAGGCCTATTTACAATCCAATCAACATAACATCCACATATTAACTGCCTTTTTCTGTCACAAAAATTACACATCAACTTAAAAAGTTATTTCAAACACTGGACTGATGTTGTGGAGTAAAATCATGTTATTAAATATCCTCTTTTGTTGGATGACGCATGTTAGAGCGCTTGCAGAGACAGAGGGACGCTTGTTGAGTATCACTGAACTACTGGAGATGATTCCTTACATCTGTGCTCAGAGTGTGTGTGTTTACATGTCACGTGTCTCAAGTGTCTCATGGGCCCGGTCACATTAAAATAATTAGATCACACAGAGAAACAGGACATGATGTTGAATTGTTGTCTGTAAAACACACAGTGGTACATGTTGTTGATTTACCTGTTCTGTATTTCTCTTCCTTCTCTGAGGACTTCTGTTGATCTGGTAGAGAAATAAAAGCTGCATAAATAATGAGATCAATAGAAAATACAGATAAATTATTTGAGATATTATTGCACAGCACTAAAATTTTGCTTAATCATGTAAGTTTTATTAAAATGACTATGAGGTTGTGAGATTACTATTACAAGACACACGACTAGTACTACTAACATCTGAGTTAAGACTGGTAATGGAAATGTACCGTTTCCTGCAGCATTTGAGCCATAAAAGTTCACTGGTCCTGTGATGATGTTGCTAGTCAATAAAGGAGCATTTACACTTGCACCTGTTTCAGCTTTTATATCAGCACTGACTGGAGTCGGGACATTTCTCATCTGGACTGGAGCTTAGTGTACAAAAAGAGAGACATTATTAGACAGGTGTTATATATTAAAATATGAAATATGCATGCTGACGAATCATCTCATGATAACACAAAGTGTAGAATTATGAATGCTGCTTTATGCATGCTTTAGTGCGCATGTAACATCATGAATGTTGCTGGCAGGAGAGGAACAGGATAACAAACATTTCTGCGGAAGCGGTGGGTGCAGGACAGAATCCTGCAGATCCCTCTCAGATCTTAAATATAAAGCATGAGAGGCAGATTTCTATTGACATATCTTGGATGTGTGTGCAGCTGCGAAATCGGTATGAGACTTTAAAATCACATTAAAGATCACAATAAAATCTGGATGAAGTGCAATTAGTATTAGAATGCAGTTGTCAATTACCAAATGAATGGCAATTACAGTTGTAAATTACTGAACTGTGTGTGTACAGAACAGGATTAACACTAAAAGGTGAACTGAGAACCAAATGTAAATATTTGCAGATTTACTGATTTATTAATCATTAATTAATCATTTATGAACACATCTGGGTTTTTTTTATAAATAAGTAATATATATATATCAGGGCTTGACATTGGCACCCGCCCACCCGCCAAATGCGGCTAAAATTCGCAAATAGTCTCACTAGTCACTTTGGTGGGTAGTTTATTCTTTGGTATCACAATATATTTTTTTATATGTTTTTGTTGTAGTTTTCTATAAAGGCATATGATAAAATAACTGTTCGGAATTGAAAAGTAATATTACGCGCATAAAACTCCCATGAAAACCTAAATCAACATTCTGAAACAACTCTGATAGCAATGAACCTGCCGATGACAAGTTTTTTAAAGTCAGACATTTTAATACTATTTTTACTTACAGTTGTTTTTATGTATTCATTTATTTTTAAGACTTTATATCTGAACAGTCGAATTATTCATTAACTAGAATGAATTTGTAAAAGCTGTTCGGAAATGTCAACAGATGAGAGCATCAGCGCACACGGGGCAAATAGCACCGTTATAACATCGGAGCACATTCACTTTGATGTGACCGAACCCGAGCATCCTTTCTAAATGCATATACAGGCCCGGTACCGTCGGGTATCAATAAAATAAAATAGTCACTTGCTGTCACCTACTGGCGGTTTACTTTTCATAGTTTCATCTTTTTTTTTCTCCATGATTTTATATATAAGTATACACTACATTAAAACACCAAACTCAACATTATGTTGTTATAAGTTTCCCTGCAAGTGTATGCATTCATGCTATATTTTGGCTACAAATAACAGTCATAAATGCATCTGAATGCTGCTTCTGTTTCTTCTGCAGTGGAATGATAAATTTTGAGGATGTGTGTGATTTCATATGATTGGTAACATTATCTTATTATATTAAAATAGGTCAAATGACTTTGAAATATTTGTAGGCATTATTAAGTCAAATCAAATGTAATTTCCTAACAAGAAAACCACTAGCCACAGTGGCAGGTGAGCAAAAAAGTTAATGTCAAGCCCTGCTGGATTGGCGCAGATAGATGAGTTTGGCACTTTTCTGTTTAAACATTTCAGCTTGCGTGTATGCTGTTGTACACGTACCATTCACACTGACACCAAACATTACATCACACAGTGCATAGAATGCAGTCATCCCAAGTATCCATTTAGGCTTTATGCTTGACCATGAATCTCTCTCAATCCCTGAAGAGGGAATCATATCTGACCTTTCTAATGTGCAAAACATAATTCAAGAGTTCCCTAAAGTCATCAACCCAACATAAGTGACAGTCCGCAACAACATAAAAGTTTGGGTGAGGGGTTACAACTAGATGAAAAAGCCCATGTTTAATAAAATTATGAAATAGACATATCTGTGAAATAAATCTCATCTTGGCTTTCTTATCACTTCTAACTACAGTTTGCATGACGAGCAGAGGGTCTGGTGTTTGTCTCCCCCTCGCCCCCGCTCTCTTGGCCTGCTTTGGCCTGGGTCTCTGGTCCCTCCTGGGGCCTCTCCTTACAGCAGGGCTCCCAGTACTGGAGGCTGCCTTCCCTCAGTGTCGGCGCTATGCCCAACATGCCTTTCAAGGCCTGCTAGACTGCAGGGCAGACTTTCTGGCTCCGCTGCCATTGTTTGCTTGGCTGCTTTGCGCCTCATCCCGGGAAAGGATTAGCATAAGAATACTTAGGCACATTGAGATGTGCCCCACGACCAACTCTCTCTCTTCTATCATCCTCTCTTCTCATCCTCACCAAAGTCCCACATCTCTTCCTGACACAACACCAATCACTGTCAAGCAGCTGCACCACAGAGACTCAGTCAAGCATAGACTATAAAGGTAGCACAAGACTGGTGACACAGCAGTGGATCGCAGTAGAAGAACAAAAGTTAATCTGTAGAGCACTTGGGTGCAATATGAGCTCCTTTGGCCAGATTCCTCTGGAAGGGTAATGGGTTGAGACACCATTTCTAGAACAAAGCCCCCAAAATTTGAGCACAATTTGGCTGAGAAGTTAAGAAACTCAGCTCAACAGACTAAAATCAGAACAGCTCATCTGTGAAACACGAAACAAATCTCACTAAAGAAGCCGCTGCTTATTAGATGTTTTAGACTATTATATTATTTTTTTCTTGATTTTATGGTGACATCATAAATAGATGAGTTCCCAAAAAGACTCCATAGAATTATTATATTTCTTTGCTTTTAAACTGAAACTAATTTTTTATTTTATTCTTGGAATTTATATAGGAAACAAATATGGAGATGGAAAAGTCCACAAATTTCCTGGAATTACTGAAGTAGCAGAGGTTTTTCGCACGTTTATTTTCCATTACCTGCCACACAAAAAAGGTCTAAGCATTTGCTTGTGCTGTGGTTTGATGAAAGACGGGTCCAATGCAGAGACCTTCAAATTTGAACCAATATCATTTTCAGCTTTGCCTTATCATTAATCACATTACTTCTTTAAGAGAAAATACATTTTCCTATCAGAATAATTCACAGCTTAGCATCCGCTGACAATAAATCTGCACCTGAGGTGTGAGAGAAACTGGGTAGGGCTCTTGCCTTGGAAACAAGCCACAAATGGACGAACTTTGACATGAATTTTTTATTCCCAGATCTAAACATATGGAACCCATTTGTTGTAGTCTGGCCATCTCTGATGTAGGGAGCATTTTTATCTACTGTGGTCATGTAATCACCACATAAAACACTTCTTGGTGGCTTTCTACTGCAGGGGAAGTCAGAAGAAGTGCCATTTTTGTAAGTAGAGGTTTCCTTACCGTACAGAAAATCCATTTCTGTGAAGCATGTTGGCATAGTGTTTGGTAAGCATGGAGGCTGGCTACAGGTGTCATTCGGATCCAGGTAGCTGAATGTCCAAACGGCATTTGGATTCTAGCATAGTACCACAAAACTCTGGGAAAAACAGAAGAGATTATAAGGTTTTTTACTCCTAGTGTATAATTTAGATTTTTTTTAGATGTATTCTTATTCGCATATGTAATAAATTGAAAGTAAAGCAAGTATTTAGATACACAACACAGACTACTAACAGAAGGTGACATTTAAGCCCCTTTCACACTGCACATTCATTGGTCCTGGAAAATGTGTGCCTTCAGTGTGAATGCAAACCCGTCCCGGGATTGAATCCGTGACCTAGTAACATTGCCGGGTTCAGTCCCGGAATGAGCTCTGTGTGAACAAAAGCCAGAGCCAATGCCGTAACAGATGTGTCGTAGTGATGACGTAGTTATTGCACGACTCTTTGAGCGGGTGTTTTCAATAATACAACCCTGCAGTGCCAGAGGGGCTAGTCTGTGTTTTAAACTCGGAGAGGATTTTGTTTGCATATAAAAAATTAAATAAACAGAAATGTTCGCCTGTGTATTTTCCGGAATCTCTGTGTGAAAGCCTTGTCAAAGTTGGTAGCTTTTTCTATATTAGCAATTAATTTAGTGAGTGTGTTAAACGCGAACAAACTATTTTTGTTTGTTTTGCATAGTCTACATTCATATTTGTTTTTATAGCCAAATTGCATACTGTGTAAAGAAAACTTGGCAGGAAAAACAAAGGTGTTCATCTGACGCTGTATACATATAAATAAGCTTTTTGGTTTCTGTTGGGTGAACAGTGTAGTTCACTCAAAAATTTAAATTTGCTTCAAACTTACTCAGGCAATATTCAAGTTATCAGAACAGATAGCTTTACTTTCTTCACAGCATTGTTAATATGGCCATAAGCCTTAATGATGGAAGCATTACACAAGCACATTATGTGATGGACGGGAGCCATGCAGATCCCTTGTGGATTATTTTGATGTTTTTATCAGCTGTTTTAAATCTCTTTCTGGCAGCACCTATTCACTGCAGATGAACTATTGGTGAGCAAGTGATGTAGCTAATGTTACATTTCTCCAAATATGATGTGATGAAGAAACAAACTCATCTACATCTTTGATGGCCTGAGAGTAGCTACATTTTCATTTTTCTGTTCCTTTAACATCAGCTTTTTAAAACAGAACAAAGAGACAATATCAAAAGCTTATATCTAAAGCCTGCCACCAAGTGGATTTATGCTGGTTGCTGTACACATAAAAAAAAAGTGCTGGTATAAGCAAGGCCTGGTGTATCAAAGGCATTCCGGGCATTACAACTCATCACAAGATGTTCATTACATGCCATTAAAAAAATAAAATAAAATACAGGCACGTGTAATTCAATCATCTGGGTCTCTACAACCAAATTAAATTCTCTAAATAAAATGGTAAACAAGCATTGAGACTCATTACAAGACCAGACAGACATTTTTTGGTTGTCTTTGCACTAACCCAACCCATTACTGAATTCATCCTATCCGGTGCCACTCTAAATAATTTACTCCGATAGCCAAGTGTATTTAAAGCAGATCAATACCATTAAAGGACAGCTGGGGCATACTGAATAAACAGAGACCACTCTCCCGCACTGCACCGGCCTCCCACTGCATAGCTTCATCCAATCTATCTTTATCTGATCTGCCATCACACTAACCAACAGTGGCGTAGAAAGAGTTAAAGAAATCAATGGCTCTCCCTCTCTTCCCTACCGTCCACTGGAAGCACAAGCACAGAGGACTCCTCATCCTACAGTAAGTGTTAAAGAAACGTCTGTTCAATAAAAGCTCAGCAGCGTGTATCAAATGGCTGTTCTCATCTAGGATTCGTTTTCCACCTTTTAGATCGGAATGATATGACTAAATGGTGGGGGTGATACATCAGCACCTTTATGATGGGATGGGTGATACATTCGGGGCCAGGTCTGAGGTGACTCTGTGTGTTTTTCCCTCTTGCTTAGCCATCCTGTCTCCAGAGTGAGTCAGGGAGGGTGGGGGATTGACTTTAGACGGCGCAGCAGCCTGAGGAACGCAGGCAGGGATGTGAAACCTGATCTACACTGCCTCTTAACCCTCCCGCCCCCACACCCCCCTCTTCCCCTCCAGTCTTCCCGCGCTGCCACCTCGCCACAGACTCACACTGCAATCTGATACCTCGCACTGTGGCTGAGATTGAAACACACTCCTAGAGGGCTCCAGGGCAACTCAATCCGGGCCTGGCTGATATTTTAAAAAACTGATAGAAGGGGAAAACCATCTGTGTTTATTGTTGCACGCTATTGCAGCCTTTTATGCAATTAAGTCATTGATTTTCACAGTGAATATATATTTTAATAAGACGTAAAACATAATTTCCTCCAAGAGATTGCTAGAAGTGTACCATTTAAAACATATTAATAATAAATTAAATAATTTATAAAATACCTGATCATGAAAACTGAAACAAAATTATAATAAACTAAACAGAAACTAATTATTTTCCTTAAAAGATTTATAAAACCGGGTGTTTATACAAAAACAAATGCCTTTTTGGATTGAAAACCGCAACACTAAACTGTCTACTCACTTTGGGGGGGAAAAGAGCACATGACCATCACATCTGCATAACAATTGATCATTAATTAACATTCAAAGTTAGACCGAACACATAATTGCTCTAGCAACTACTGTAAATACACTGTCACATTCTACAAATAGCAGGACAGCACATGCAAGATCTCACTGTTTTGCATTTATTTGCATAATAGATCACCCAGAATTCATACATTTGTTTATACTTAACCAATAGTCATGTCATTCCAAACCAAACCTGTACAAAGAATGTAAAAGATTATACAGTTTTATTGTACAGGGAAAAAATACTGTAAACATTAATAGTGACGTTCCTCCCTAATATTTTAGCTAACACCTCTAGAAACTTACAGGGCATAATAGGGTGAGTAAATGATGACAGAATTTAATTTAACACACACTTTTAGTTCTCATCAGCACAGCTCTTCAGATATTGATATTTATTTCAAAAGAGATCCTGCATCAAGCTCTGGAATGCACAGATGTCTGGCATGTATATATTATAAGCCTTAAGCTTTAATTTTCTAAAATAAATCAATTTTCCTCAGACTAAGCCTCTCTCCTTCAGGCCTCTCGAAGCAGACTGCTTCACAGGCAGTGTTACCATCTGTTTTTTGACCTCCTTGAGAAGGTAAAGAAGCTGAGTAGACCCCCTTCCCCCAAGAACCCATAAATTAAAAGCAGCTTTTATATTGAGCGGGCTAAAGGCATGACCATAAGAGAGACTAAAATCTGGAAAGCAGTACAAAATGTACAGCAAAACCACCATCATTTAAATGTATTACTTTTCCTTAAACCCACGCATACCGATAAAATAACCCAAATGCAGCTTTTTGTATTGAGAGGCGGCTACGTGAGCAAAACAACACCCTGAAAAGAATATAAATTATTGTACGGTGAAAAGAAACATAAAATGTAAAACAGTTTAGTAAGTAAACGTTTAGAAACAACACACAGCTGTCAGATTATGAGGGAAGTTGCTGCTAGCATTATGTGACTATCGCGTTAATAACTTTTTACTCGGACTTTTACAAACCGTGACATTTTCTTCAAAACAGATCAATGTTATTTTAAACATTAAAAAAACATATTACTAAGACACTGTATTGCTTTAAATCAAAACGGCCCTTAATCAAAGTTATGGAAGTCAATTTAAATGTGTTTTAGCTTGCTAACGGCGATAGCACATTAGCTATCATACAACTCGCTCCACTCAGAGGAAATCTCATGACAAAATCAGGTAATAACCGCGTCAACGCGTATCGTTTTTTTTCTTTAAGCCTTTTACATTTGTTTACTGCGTATTAAAAAAAATTAACACCCCACGGCAGCCGCTTTTGCCTTTGTAACGCGTTTAAAACATTACGTGGAAAATGGAAAATTCAGCGCAACAAACTTTCGCGAGGCAGCGTTTAGCATAGCCAAGCTAACACTTTCCATTTCACTTACCGAAAAGATTCTCCAGGAAACTTATTTCCGTGTACTCCGTCAGTTTATTGCCCTCTCCAGCAACTCAGAGGGTTCGTTTGTAGTTGCGATCGTGATGGACTCTGATTGAGGTCTGTTAAGGGTCTTGCACTGACCATCACAGAAGAGCGTCCTACACTTACCACACCGACTCTCCAGCGCCCCCTGCCGAAGAGCGCGAGACTTTCCCGTTTAAAGTTTAATACTAATAAAATCATCCTATCAGCTAGGACAATATCGGTTCATTTTATATTATAACAATTTTAGTTAAGAGAACATGATGTAAACTACTTTGGTTTGGGTGACACCTTTTTGAGGGAAAATAACTGCACACACATCAGTAAAAAATAAATGTAATTTTTTTCCTTCACTGCCCTACGTACATTATAATACTTAAAGCTTATTTCTTACATGTCATTGTTTTATTTGATTTTTAATTCATATATGAATGATATACATTATACCATAAATTAGAAATATGCCATTTTTGAAAAAGGAGAAACGTACATTCTTTAAAATGGATTGAAATATTTCATTTGATTGTGTGGAACATGATCATTTGGATTTAAATAAAATATGATTCAAGCACAAAATAAAAGATCATTTCAAATACAAAGAAAGAGAACTCTATTACTAGCTTTTCATTTCACTTAGAAAAAAAAAACAAAAAACAGCCTTGCTCAAAAAGTAAATCTACATTATTCTGTAGAGCTGCATCTCAGTTTGAATAATCATACATAAATACCAATAAATTAAAGACACTTGTTAACATATACCCCAGAGCGTCATATTAATAAAAATGAGTGTCACATAACAGATACTGTATATGGTTCTTTATTGTATTATTGGAGGATCTGCAACTTTATGTAATGATGGATCAATCCCTTGTCTCTGTAATTCCCAGGTGAACTGCAGAATACAGCAGATGACATATTTTGAGATAATACATTACTGTACTTTCAATAGCATTGAATTACATCAAATACATCTGTTTTTGAAAAATGCTAAATAGATTCCCACTTCTGAACCCAACACTGCTATAAATGCAATTTTAAGTAACTTACTAATCTTGTGTAAAAAAGAAGCTAACAATTTATTAAATTTAAGAGAGGCAATTTTGTCATGCCAAACCATTGTTAGTAATATTTAAAAAAAGAAGCCAAAATTTAAAAGTAGCCTTAAGAAAATGTCAGCTGATGTGGTAGGTTACATTAACTTCAATATATGGCAGTGAAATATACACAAATCAAGAACACAATTATAAAGTATCTCTAAATGGATGTAAATTTAAGTCAATTGTTTGCATAAAATACCAATATAACATAGGAAAACATGAGTGTCTACAATTGCAATCTCAGTATGTTTTACCATAATGTTCTTTAATAGCAACATAATAATCTTAAAGTTGTACATTAGAGTTTGGGTAGCATATACCCACAGAGAAAAAGTCTCAGGTACCCCATTTGTTACATATTAACAATACAACTTGCATCCTGTGTGTGGCTCTGTCTTGCTAATTAAAGTATTTATTTAAAAAACAATCTCTCCTTCTTGGCAAAGAAAACAAGTAAATTATCCATGCAAATTCAGAACACCATTTGCAAAGATTTTGTAAATATTGAGGTTTTGCGCACAATAAATAACATCAAAAATCAACTCTCATAGGTGACAAAGCAAAAAAAATTAACAATTGAAAAAAAAAAAAAAAACTCTTTGAGAGCTGGACATTATTACAGCTAACTATGTCTTGCATACACTGTGAGGGCAACAATTAATAAATTAAAATAAATTCTGTTACCTTTTCAGACGCCCTGCTCCCATTCTTAAAATGAGTTGATAAAAATATGACATATAATGATAATGTTGACATCACATATGCACAAATTAGCTCACTTGCTTTCCCACACACTAAAAGCACAAATGAACAAGAACAAAAACACCCATTCAATATTAAAAAGACTGCAGAACAACATACAGTCTCAATCTATTTACCATTCTTTTGTAAGCAAGTCAGGGATCTATAGGCCTCATTATTCTTCAAGAAAACAAACAGTAATGGCATAAAAACACATTAAAGTTTACTTTAATTTTTAAGGCGTAATAATAAGCATAGACGTTTTCAGGCTTTTTCAATCTTCAATATTCACATAGAATATTGATTTCTTTCAAAATAAGGTTTTAGTCACTAATATCACCAAAAAATTGTATGTTGCATAAATTTACCAAACCAAAAAAACAAAACAAAACAAGTGCATGTATGCAAATGTATTAGGGTTATAATAAAGACAAAGAATGACCTAAAAATGTCAAAATGTCTAGGTTCATCATCTTACTAATATGCTATTTAATATACTGTATGTCGTTTATATTAGTTTTGTGTCATTTGGATAGGCACTGGTGTCTTGCCATAAAACCACACATGCAAAATGTATTAATTGCATTTAGTTCCTTCACCGACAACCTTTGATGCAATGCTGAAGCATCTACACATTGATGGCATGTGCATGCTTCTTGCATAAGGGCTTGTCCTTCTTGGAGTAAAAAGGTTGTCCTTCCAGGTTCACATGGCACACCTGTATGTCGGGACGGAAATGCATAGAGTCATAACTTCATAATTCGGTGCTGAATTATTTATAAACCATATGGGCAAGTGCTTTAACAAACTGATTCTGAACCTACCGCACAAACAAAGCAGGTATCATGCCATGTGTGGCCAAGAGCTTCGATAAATTTGTCTCCTGCTTCAACTGGGAAGTCACAGCCATGGCACTTTGTGCTGAAGAGTGCAATATAATCTGTTGACAGAAACATTTCATCAAATAATCAGTATACAGCAAACTTGTAAAAAATAAAATTAGTGACAGACATAGCTGGTGGCTCCATTACCTTTCTCACAATACGGCTCACCGTCCTCCATATGGAAGAGGCTGTTTCCAAAGGGCTTTCCACAAGCTGCACACACAAAGCAAGTGGTGTGCCAGGTCTGCCGCAGCGCATGCATCACTTCCTGTTGAGCAGATGTTGAGCGGATAATTTGTCAGTACCTGTGAAGCATGTTTACTGTCTGTGCATGTGTGTGCGCAACATAAATATGTTTTCAACATACTCCCATGATCTTGGTGTTGCAGCGGGCACAGGTAGGTGCAAAGAACTCTCCATAGCAGTTTTCACAGTAAACATTATTCTGCTCCTCCACAAAGCTGACATCAGCCAGAGACGTGTGGCAATAATGGCAGTTGAACTCCTCTGGATGCCAGGAACGACCCAATGCTACAAGGAATGGTCCCCTGAGGAGTCAAAAAAACACTTGTAAAAAAAACTAAGACAAATTGTTTTGATAACATACAAATCTTTATAACTGTTTTAAATTAATAAAACTAGCATAATCTAAATGAATGTAAACTAAACAATGCCATTATAAAAAAAAATTTACATTAGTTTTTCCATTTCCTCAGCATTTTTCATATGTAATTTCATAAGTTATTTATTTTTTTACATTTTATTTTATTAAAAAAGTTTTTAGCAATTTAGTTTTTTTTTTCCTTTGGCTTTTGTATTTATTTTATATTATATTATATTGCATACAGCTTTATTTTATTTGATTTTTAGTTTGAATACTTTAAGTACTTTTACTTAAACTAATTTATGTTTAGGCTTTCCATCTAATATTTATTTATTTGATTTAGCTTTATTTCACTTCATTTAATGAAAATGTTTTAGTTACACTGGTATTAAACTGGTATTTTATTAAAATTGAGCTCTGGAACATGAGCCATATTTCGTTTTCATATACCTGATGATGTTGTTGCAGGCTCCACACAGAGGTGTTCTGTTGCTGGCTGCAAATCGCTCTGCTCTCTGAGCAACTCCACGAGCCACAGGTGGGAAGGGGGCGGGGTTGAATGCAGGGCTGGGTGCAGCAGGAGCAGGAGCAGGAACAGGAACGGGAGCAGGGATGGGGTTGGGGATGTAGGGTGGTGGTGGTGGGGCCGCCTGGGGAAGAGGCTGCACTCTGATGTTTGTGGTGGTGTTGGTGGGTTTGCTAGGGTCAAATTTATTGGCAAAGCTGTCATCAGTAACCCAAGGAGGCCTGTTGGAAGAAGACGCTGGAGCTGCGGCAGGAGCAGGTGGAGGTGGAGCAGGTTTGTGAACCATTGGAGGAGCTGGTGCTAAAAGATGCTCATGAATTAGTATTGCATACAAACATGGACACATGCACACACTGAATTATGGCTACCTGGGGCAGCTGAGTAGGCTGAAGGCACAATGGTGGCAGTGCTGACCACTCTAGGTGGAGGTGGACCAAAGGGGATCTGGATGGAGCTTTGCTGCATGGGTGGTGGTGGTGGTGGCTGCTGCATAGGTGGGAGCTGGGGGTAAGAACTACAGAAGAACAGACCAGAAACTCAGTAGGATTTCAGTTTAAATGAGAAGCTACTCCTTTCTGCTTTTCCTAACTTTTCCTAATTAATCTAAAACACACTTTTGGCAAATGCTTTCATCTAAAGCCACTGAATTTAAGATTGAATTCCCTAAAGGCATACATCACTTTTATTGTATTAATTACATTATTGATGTTTTATAAAGAGATGCTACACATTTTACATGACTTAAACCATTGATGCTCGTATTTTGCCCATGTAACTGCATTTCAAGTCTTAAATATTTGCTATCCATTAAGTTGTCATAAGCTTTCCTAAGGTTGTCTATTTTACAGAATTTCAGCTGTTTTTAAAACATCTATAGTGTACAAATAGAAACATTTCTTTTGGTAACTTTAGATGTCCACCGGCTTAAATGGGTCACTGACTCAAAGTCTATGGAGTTCTCATAGAATTTACTGCTAAAATTATCCTAGCATGTTTGACCACATGATCTATCACATACACATTTAAAGATGTCTTACATAGATTACTTTCAGTACAATATTAACACAAGAATTAGTGTTATTTAAACAGAGCATCGCACAGGAAAAAAGACTAAAAAAAAGAAAAGGTCTAATACCAAACAGTTGTTAGAAAAGAGAGCCTCCGTTGAGCCCCCAAAATGACCAGGTTACACAAATAAAAGTAGTAACAGTGAAAAATGTGTTATGACACATCTGACACTGGGAGGGAAAAAACACACTGTGTTTGAATACAGAGCATGACCACAGCAATACCTGGAGACGGAGGTTTGGTACTGGGAAGTGTAACCCATAGAGGTCTGCAAGTTGAAGCTATAATGTAACAAAGACAAAAAATGGTGGACTGTCAAACATACCTTGCCTAGACTGACTAGCCTAGAGGACATGCACTCATATCTGTATGGCTGCCAAACTCATCCAAATATTGTCTATTAAAACATACAAACAGGATCAGATATTTTGGTTTTCCAAATCAAAATACATATGAACATTATACAGTGGGTACGGAAAGTATTCAGTCCCCCCTTTCCCACATTGCTATATTGTAGCCATTTGCTAAAATCATTTAATTTAGTTAATTTGTTTTTCTCATTAATGTACACACAACACCCCATACTGACAGATTTTTTTTTGCAGATTTATTAAAAAAGAAAAATTGATATCACATGATCCTAAGTATTCAGACCCTTTGATGTGACACTCATATATTTAACTCAGGTGCTGCCCATTTCTTCTGATCATCCTTGAGATGGTTCTACACCTTCATTTG
>JAUCMT010000024.1:7032272-7079718 GCA_032357475.1 Enteromius thamalakanensis | reverse complement strand
GTTAACAGCAGCTCAGATCAGAGACCAGATAAATGCCACACAGAGCAGCAGACCCATCTCTAGAACAACTGTTAAGATCAAATCAAGCCTTCATTGTCAAATAGCTGCCAGGAAACCACTGCTAAGGAGTGGCGAACAAGGAGGAGAGATTTGTTTGGGCCAAAAAACACAAGGAATGGACACTAGACCAGTGGAAATCTGTGTTTTGGTCTGATGAGTCCAAACTTGAGATCTTTGGTTCCAACCGCCATGTCTTTGCGAGACGCAGAAAAGGTGAACGGATGGATTCCACATGCCTGGTTCCCACTGTGAAGCATGGGGGAGGAGGTGTGAAGGTGTGGGGGTGTGACATGCCATCCCATCCGGTTTGCATTTAGTTGGACAATCATTTATTTTTTAACAGGACAATGACCCCAAACACACTTCCAGGCTGTGTACGGGCTATTTGACCAAGAAGAAGAGTGATGGAGTTCTGCGGCAGATGACCTGGCCTCCACAGTCACTGGACCTGAACCCAATGGAGATGGTTTGGGATTAGCTAAACCGCAAAGTGAAGGCAAAGGGGCCAACAAGTGCTAAACACCTCTGGGCACTTATTCAAGACTGTTGGACTAATATAAGACTACCTCTTGAAGCTCATCGAGAGAATGCCAAGAGTGTGCAAAGCAGTAATCACAGCAAAGGGTGACTATTTTCAAGAAACTAGAATATAAAAGATGTTTTCAGTTATTTCATCTTTTTCTGTTAAGTACAACTCCACATGTGTCCATTCATAGTTGTGATGCCTTCATTGAGAATCTACCAATGTAAATGGTTAGGAAAATAAAGAAAACACATTGAATGAGAAGGTGTGTCCAAACTTTTGGCCTGTACTGTATATATACTGTGGAGGGAAGAGATCAGTGTCGCCCTGGAAACCAACGATTCATACCTGATCATCCCAGGACAATCGGTCACGGCCGGAAGAGTATAAAAGATGGACCCAAACCCCACTAAGATGAGCAACGACTCCAATGCAGAATTGCTCTCTCTACTTACCTTTTTCACATTGGATCCAATGTTAATTAAATAAAAGGCCACTTAAGGGTACTTAGAAACAATTTGATGACTAATATAAAATTAAAATATTTACATTATATTTACAAATATTTATATAGATCTTAAATCATTGTTTTAATAAACTTATATCATGCTTTAAAGAAGTGCACTTATTTAATGTGCTGACTAACATGCTAAACCACACATGAAGTACTGTGTGTTAATCAGTGTATTTTTCTATTTAAAATATAAAAAATAGCAACCTCATTACAAATGTGTAGTTACACATATAAACATATTTTAACAACTTTGTTTGAACATGTCTGACATGTTTGAATAGAACTTACATTTTAAGTATTTTTTAGTTTAGCATGGATGCTTGTCAGTACATTCGGAAGTAACTTTAAGCATATGTTAAAGTCAATAGACCTAACTATTCTTTTATTAAATAGTTTATTAAATTTATTAAATCCTACTTATGTGGGTCAAAACCTGATCCTGTAGTTATTACAAATTTAAACCAATGATACATTTTCTTTTAAAACCTATTAAGCGTCCCCAGACAATTTCAGTTTTCACTTAAGAATATAACCATTTTATTTCTGTAGTAAGTCACCTTTTTAAAAGTATTCTGAAGTGTACTTTTTTTAAATAAGAGTGCACGAAAAAGAATAAAAGAAAACAATGCAAAAATGAAAGGATGGGCTTCAGCCTGGATTTTCCACAGCGATTATGTAGACAGGAAGTGAGAAACGATCTTTGGGATTTGAATCATTCCCCTGTGTCGGTGCAGGATCACTCATCTGCCTGGCTGCTCTGATACCAGATGCTGTAGTATAGTCACTGGCTGAAGGCCCGCTGTAGGGGGGACACGGCTTGGCAGCAGGGAAATGTGTATCCCTTCAGCCCTGACTCACCATACCTCAGACGCAGCTCATACGTCACACGATAATCAGGAACTGCTGTGCAATTATGCAATATGTAAAACACGTGTGTGTGTAAGGCAGCATATATGGGGAGGGGTGTGTTTACGTACCATTATCGCTCAGGGTGGACGCAGCGCAGATGCAGTGAGGTTTTATCAGATCCAGACAACCTAATAAGTGTGAAGTAGGTTTTTCAGTATACAACACCAGCACACATCTCTGTATTGACGACGGTGTTGATTCAGCTAAAAAAAGCAAAGGGAGGCTGCAGTGGTTTATAATGTAGGTGGGTTGCAGAGTTAATTGGAATACAATCGTAAGCACCTAAACCACCAAGGACTGTGATTTAAGAAAATAAAATTTGCATACTGTGCAAAACCTCAAACCAGGAAGTGACTTCTGACACAAATCTGGACTGCAGAATGTGAATGATAGATGTTAAAAGCCATGCATTTTTTTGCACTACACAATGTTTTTGGAAAAACAATAACAAAACATTAAACAAATAAAAAAGCAATCCAGTGGTTAAGAATGTTGTATAATAATAACAATAATGGTTATGATTACAATTATTATTTTTTTACAATAATAATAATACTTATGTAATAATACATATGCTACCCATTAGCTGCTTTTACGAAACAAAGCAGTGAAACATTTGAGTTCAAATGCAAATAAGGGTTTATTGGGCTCAGGGTCAGGCAGACAAAGTCCTGTCTCATCCTTGTTATACCTGTTTGCCTGTGTTTTCGACCATTATACTTATATATAATGTATAATACTTATATTATACATTATACGACCATTGCCTGTTTGATCCTGAGTATTATTAAAAGCTGCAAATGGATGGATTGTGCAAACTGCCCAACCAGACCTCCACGTTCTTGAGACTTCCGGGTTAGTTCCATTTCCTTGGCTTCAGCTATGAACATTAATGTTTGTATTTCCCATAAAGATGAGAATATTAGAACTAGAACCTTCCGCGACTCTGGGGCGGCCGGAAATTTTTATTTACACCCACCGTGGCTGTGGCAGTATTCAATGGCCGACCCATAGGGTCCAGAAGAATCGCCACCAAAACTGACACCCTGACACTCCTCACCAGCTCACTGCACACAGAACGCATCCAGTTCCATATAATTCACTCACCGGAGCACCCACTGATCCTTGGCTGGAGCTACATGATCCAGGTATCTTATGGAGGAGCCACCAGATCTTACAATGATCACCTGCCTGTCAAGAAAAAATGTCTCACCAAAACCATAAAATCCATCCACCATGTACAACTCACCCTTGAGGAGGACATCGACACCAATCTTCTGCCAACACCCTACAAAGAATTACAGGTCGCCTTAGGCAAAGCCAAAACCACAAGAGTATGCAATTGACCTCCTCCCAGGAACCACACCATCACAAGGCAGAATCTTACCTTACCTTAACATGAGACCATGGAGGAGCTAGCTAAGGGATTTATCCGCCTGTCCAAGTCCCAGCATCGGCAGGATTCTTCTTTGTGAAGAAAAAGACGAAGGGTTGAGACCTTGCATTGGTTACTGGGCACTCAACAAAATCACCATCAAATATAAATATCCTCTTCCCCTTGTTCCTGCAGCTCTAGAACAACTCCGATCAGCTAAGTATTTCACTAAACTGGACTTAAGAAATGCCTGTTACCTGATTCGAAGCCAAGCGACGAGTAGAAAACAGCCACCAACGAGCACTATGAGTACCTTGTGATGCTGTTTGGGTTAACCAATAACCTATCAGTGTTTCAATCCCTGATAAATGAGATCTTCCGCAACAACATGCTCAACAAATTTGTAATTGTCTACAACGATGACATCCTGGTGTATTCTAAAAACTAAGAAATCCACATTCAACACATCAGGACTGTCCCAAAAAGAATCATTGAACAATTGTAGGCCAAGCTGAGTTAATGCAAATTTCATCACTAAAGTTACATCATCAGTTCTGAGGGCGTGGCCATGGACGAAAAAATGGTTGAATCAGCTGTCTACTGGCCAAAACCCCAAACCCTCAAGGATCTTCAGCGCTTCCTCAGCTTCGCTAACTTTTACCAATGCTTCATAAGGAACTTCAGTCAAACAGCTGCTCCTCGAACCTCAATGACTCGCAAGGGATACAAGTGTTTACCATTGGACCCTCTGAGTGAGGCTGCCTTTCAGAAACTCAAGTCCAAGATAGTGCATCGAAAAGCCGATGCACTATCCCATCAGTTTGACCAATCCCCTCAAGTCAGTTTGACAACTCTCCTCAACATTCCTACCTGCAAATGGATCCCAAGTCTTCTGGTGAATCGTTACAGTAATAATTATTTGTTATATTAAATTAAATTGTATTTAATACAGTACTAACAATACTGTAAAAAAAGTGAAAGTAATTAAAGTTGAGAAGCTGAGTTCTTTTTTATTGACTTGAATTTTGAGTTGAGAGTTTGAGTCCTGAGTATTTTTAGGTGTGAAATGGAAAAAAAATATGGAAAAATATTTCTGTAACAACTCTGTAGAACTGCAGTCCATTGCTTTTTAAAAAAAATATCCAAAATCAATATATATAATAACCACCATATTTCTTTATTTTTTTTATTTGGTAATTCGAGCATTGTACAAGCATGGTGTGATTATGTCCAGTCTGTAAACATAAAAAAGTTGTCCCGGCTAGGCAATCTCATGTGAGGATCCTGCAGGTGGCACATTATTTGATTATAGCCTGTCTTACAGCAGCTGGAATAATGATGAAATGTCAAAAATCTGAGTTTTGATGGCAGATTGTAAGTCAGAAAGGGTTGTGAATGAAAATGTGAATGCTTCGGATTACAGATAGCCTGGGATTAAACAAGATTTGTATTTAAAGACAACCAGTTCAAAGGAAACATAATTTGCTTTTTGGGTTAAAATTATTTCTTAATATGAAGTTTGAAGGATAAGACAATTAGAGATTAGACTGTACATAAACTAAAATCTACACACTAATGCATACTATACTCATAGTCATGCAATGCTGATGTTGTTAACATTAATAATTTCAGAAAAATATATAACAATAATAATAATAATAATTTGCAGGGTTTGATATAATATGAACTAATTGATCATTAGGTTAAACCACTATTGGTAGCGCAATGTATTGTAATTATTTTTTCTCAGTTATTCAGAACAAAGCGTGGCAGACTTGTTACTGGTTCAGATGACAATATACGATGAAAATGTCTAATTCAGGTCATATATTCCAAGATGTAGACTAAAATATAGATGGCGACAAAGAGGCAAAACATAATGTAACTTTAATTATAGAGATTAAAAATCTTCATTAAAATATTAGAAGCCATGAACCAAACCAACCAGCTATGAAATAAGTCACAACATTACAAATGTTTGATTTGAAGGAAAAATGCATTTAAAAATCAAAAAGATAAACTCTATTCTTAACGACTTTAACTGCATTCTCATCAAGCACTGCAGATAACAAATAAAATGACAATTTGCTTAATCTTGATTTAAAGATGTCAAATGTAAGTATGAGAGCTTGTTGGAAATGTTGAGATGGAATTATGATTGATTGATTGATTTGATTGATTGATTGACTTTATTAATCCCACAATGGGGAAATTTCTAAGGAACAGCAGCAACAGAAAAAAAGACAGTTTAACAGGGTCTAAAGGATCCACAAAAAGTAAATAAGTATAAGCTGTATAAATATCAAGTAAAGATATAAGAAGAATAAAAACATGCACACAGTGTTAGTTATGCGGATGAAAAATTGCACATGGTCTGAAAAATACTGTACAGCAACAGAACAAGCAATGTACACAAGCATGTATATGTCACAGCAGTGATGTATTGTAAAGTCTTATTGCTGTGGGGAGGAATGATCGACGGAAACGCTCCTTCTTGCACTGTGGGTGTAACAGTCTTGTGTTGAAGGAGCTGCTCAGAACGTACACAGTGTGGTACAAGGGGTGGGAGGAGTTGTCCATAATAGTTGACAGTTTTACTAGCATCCTTTATATATGTCTTTGTATATGGGTGTAAACTGCATGTTGAATTTTCTCTTAATAACAGTATTATATTTGCTTAATCCCTTAGAGAGTTTCTGTAGATTTTCAATGTGGAATAATACATATTTTGAAAAATGGCATTGTGTGTATACATTACATACATATACATTGTGGCCCACACAGGATATTGTGCAACTGCAGAGGCACAGAAACGTGCTTGGTGACACTGATTTGATCCATCCAGTAATCTAATAAAGCATGATCCCAGTGACAATCCCAGAGGAGCACTGTGTAAAGACAACAAGCTCAACGTCCAGACCCACCCAGATCCTCACGAGCCAGCACAACTCACTCAAACCAAACTACAGCTATTTCACTGACTCATTGTACGCCTACTGGCATCACTGTACCATGGCAGCCATTACCTTATATTTATTGTCCTTTTTTAGTTTCCAGGGGATAAATTCAGTGGAAAAAGCTTTGTATACAGCATGATTGTTAGTACATGCTGTCACTAGATTTCAGTGAATCACACAATCACTTAAATGAGCAACGTTTGCTCTGGTAATCTGAACTTGTGTTTAAAGGGGGCTTGACTCACTTAACCAATATTTATGGTTTGCACAAAAATGTAAATATAGTCACATTCAAAGCTTTATTGGAAAGTGTACAGTGTACCAAAGGGTTCTAGCTTGAACGAACATTTGTAGAGATGTTCAAGATCTTTTTTCTCTTTTTTTATGTTAACCATTATTTGAATAAAATGTTGTAGATTGCTGTGATCAAATCTGATTTTTCATCATCATTACCCCTTCAGAAATCCTCCTAATATGCTGATTACCTAATATGCTCAAGAAATAATTCTGATTGTTTTCAGTATTCAGATGTTTTGCTTTAGAATTTTTGTGGAAACTGTGATACATTTAATGAATAATGAATAGAAACCATCAAAATCAAAAGCAAACATGTAATTGATAGCCAGGGCAAATCAACTCACTCACTTTCTGGTGAGTGGGTGTTTGGTCATGGCTTTTACGTGCGTGTGTTATCAGTATGTAGGTGTTGTGATGAGGTGCAGGTGTGTGTGTGTGTGTGTGTGAATGAGGTGCAGGTGAGGGTATGATCAGTCCCAGGGATGCAGCATGATGGGTTCATGAGCCGGAGCACATCTGGCTGGAGTGCCCTCAGGTGGAAACAATGAGGGACTCCAGCTGGATACCGTGACAGTAGCCATATGAGCAGTGAAGGCCCAACATAAAAGATTTTAAAGACTTTTCAAATATGTTTTCTTCACAAAAAGTGTAACAGCAGAAAGTTTTTGTTCTCTTTTCCCATACAAATGAAAATTGACAGAGACCAGAGACTGTTCTGGTGTGTTCTCAACAGTAGAGTTGTTTGATCAATTGTTTCATTAAATGTGTTTTAAACGGCTGAGGCAAACTCATTGTTGGATTGGATTTTTATTGGATTTTTGTACATTTTTACCCTTAGACTCAAAATATATTCTCAAGCCAGAGCTCAAGCAGACTGCTGTTAAATGTAAACTTTCTAAATCCAGTCAATCCTGCCTTCATTATTTGTAAACACGCATTCTTTAGCACAGCTTTCTTCTTTGCAGGGAAATGCCAGTGCGGCTGCCCTCATTGTTCATGAATGGACAGTTGTGCTGGTTTTGAGTTAGACCAGGCCTTGTCCACACACAGCATGTTCTGGTCTTGTTAGCTCAGCTGAGCTGAAACACTGAACACATGTTACGATTCAGACTGTTAGTTTGTCTGAGGGTGATTGATACGGCTGGGATGGCCCACCCCAAACATCACTGGGATTAGCCTCAGAAACAAGCCAAGGCACACAGAACTGTAACACTGTCACACACACACGCACAGATATGGCAAAGGGCAGCAGGCGGTTTTCTCTGACATAAACCACATCCTCCTCACACCAAATATATGCACTTACACACCACAGGAGCAGGTCCTGATAAAGGCCTGGCCGGTACGACGGTTGAAATGTGTGCTTGCTTAAGATTTTGCTGTATCGATTACATGTGAGAGCAACAGAAATTCACAGTAAGCTGAAAATATAGAGTGGGACATGTTTCAAATAAGCCAACACGAGTAACATGCTTAAAGGATGTAAAGAGAAGTTGTTTGTCAAGAAGTGTCACGATATGGCACATTAATACTATGTGGTTTCAGCTACAAGTACAGTATATTGATTTACTATAGCTTTGGCAGTGGTCATCCAATCAGAAATAAGTTTTAAGCTTTAAGGCCCGGTTTCACAAGCCTAGTTTCCATGCCCTCTGGATACTGTTTGCTCCTCGATTAAAATTTTAATTGTAGTTATAGTTTACAATATTACTGTTTTTACTGTTTCATCAAATAATTGTAGCCTTTGTGAGGAAGATACTTTTTTTTTGCTCAGAACACAGACAAAAACCTTACAACTAGTTCATATAAGACATTTATTGTTGAATTTCCTGCAAAGAACATTATATTGCGATATACACCATTGCATTGACTTTTATTATTGTTTTAGAAATTAGAATTGCATAAGATAAGTTTTGTTTCTACAGCAAGGAAAAGGTTGGCTAGTGGCCCCAGAAAAATAAACAGATCAAGATGCATTCTTTGAAAGTCTTGTGCAATATTGTTTTTGGCGTAAATGAACCTTGTTTTAGGTATGTTTCACTATTTTTACTTTTATCAAATAATGATAATTTGCTGTGTGAAAACCACCTACTGTGAAATAAAGATTTACCCCTAACCAGATTGTTTTCATTATGACCTCAACATTTACTGCTTATGTTTCAAAAGATCTGTTGAACTCTGGGAGTTTTTCCTCAGCATGGACTCCAATAACAAACCCATTTTCCTTATTCATTTCCGACATGGTGAATATCTCTATAGGGCGTTCTCATAACTTCCCGGCATATTTTCCATAATCCCCTTTCCCCTGTCTGTGTTCAGAGGGAGGATATAGGCTGTCGTATAATTAGCTGTAGCAGGCATGACCTCTCCTGACCCCTGCCCTGTTGACCCTGTCAGTGGCGGGTGGCCTGGTGTGGTCTGGTGAAAACACACACACACACACACATACACACTGGTTTGATTCTGTGACTGACCTGAAAACCCACTGGGCTGCTAATCACAACCTCAAGAGCACCCCCTCATCTTTACAAAGCCTCGCATTCTCTATTTACTTTCTTTCACACCTCATAGACGTCTTAAGTCTTCATGTGCCCACCTCTTTGTCTTCATGCATTCACAGATGCACAAAGGCCCACATTAAATTGATTTACCTCATTAGACAGGATAAATTCAGCCTCACGGCCCATTTCTTACAATTGACCAAACTACCACAAATACTGCATCATAAACTCTCTTCTGGAGAAAACGTTGGACATAAATGAAACTGAACTAACAGCTAGTGATAAGCACTGGCTATTCATCTATACATCTTTACTGTTATTTTGTTGAGGTTGTATGAAGATTTAACATATTTTAAGTAAAAACGTATCAACAAACTTTCATGAACTATAAAAGCTTACATCTTCAAAAAGTGATGCTGTCAAGGGATTTAGAAGACAAGGTTCTTGTATAGCCAATTATAATCACTCATCGTTAGTTAATGACTTTCCAGAGGCTTCAGGGTGAACTTCACTGACATCACTCTAAACACAGACTCCCACTTCCCTTAATAAGGACTGAGATGAGCACTGACAGCTTCTCAAACCTCAGTCTGGCAAGATCAGCATGTCTAAACAACATTTAATAAAAACAGAATTGACTTTTGCAAAATAGAATATAAAGACAGAAAAATGTCACTATAATGGTCATGTTTTTAATTGCTGTCATGGCTGACGCCAGCAGTGACATTGATTTTTAAAACTATTTGAATTTGACAATATTGTATTCAGAATTTGTGACAGCCAACCACCACAAAATGTTGAAACAATATTACAAAGTCCCATCTCTACCCTGCTTATATATAAGGACATACATGCTGTAACTAATCACTTTTTATTTAATCAGTTTTGTTCAGTCTGTTTTTAAAACAGTCAATTTTAATTAACACTGCTCAAAAAAATGAAGGGAACACTAAAACAACACATCCTAGATCTGAATGAATTAAATATTCTTATTAAATACTTAGTTTTTTACATAGTTGAATGTGCTGACAAAAAAAATCACAAAACAATTATCAATGGAAATCAAATTTATTAACACATGGAGGTCTGGATTTTGAGTCACACTTAAAATTGAAATGGAAAAACACACTACAGGCTAATCCAACTTTGATGTAATGTTCTTAAATCAAGTCAAAATGAGGCTCAGTAGTGTGTTTGGCCTCCATGTGCCTGTATGACCTCCCTAAAATGCTTGGGCATGCTCCTGTGAGGTGACGGGTGTTTCTCCTGAGGGATCTCCTCCCAGACCCGGACTACAGAATGAGGTCTAGCATCGTCTTTCAATAGGAGGAACCCAAGGCCAACCGCACCAGCATATGGTTTCACAAGGGGTCTGAGGATCTCATCTAGGTACCTAATGGCAGTCAGGCTACCGCTGGCGAGCACATGGAGTGCTGTGTGGCCCTCCGAAGAAATGCCACTCTGCACCATTACTGACCCCCTGCCAAACTGGTTAAGCTGGAGGATGTTGCAGGCAGCAGAACATTATCCATGACATCTCAAGACTCTATCAAAGGCAGAGGTAGTGGCCCTGCTGCTGGGTTGTTGCCCTCCTACGGCCTCCTCCACATCTCCTGATGTACCGGCCTGGCTCCTGGTAGCGCTCCATGCTCTGGACACTTTGCTGACAGACACAGCAAACCTTCTTGCCACAGCTTGCATTGATGTGCCATCCTGAAAGAGCTGCACTACCTGAGCCACTTGTGTGGGTATTAGACTTCGTCTCATGCTATCACTAGAGTGAAAGCACAGCATTCAAAAGTGACCAAAACATCAGCCAGAACTGAGAAGTGGTCTGTGGTCACTATACCTGCAGCGCCACTCCATTATTGGGGGTTTCTTGATAATTGCCTATAATTTCCACCTGCTGTCTATGCCATTTGCACAACAGCATGTGAACATGATTGTCAATCAGTGTTGCTTCCTTAGTGGGCAGTTTGATTTGAACAGAAGTGCGATTCACTTGGAGTTGATGTGTTGTTTAAGTCTTCCCTTAATTTTTTTGAGCAGTGTAGTTTATGCTGAGTTCAGACTGCACGATTTTCAAACTAGTCACGTCACAGATCTTCACACTGCATGACTATCTGGGGTATTACCTTCTATACTTTCGTAACTTCTCCCCCAAAATCCTAAAATTGCCAAAATTGTGCAGTCTGAACTTGGCATTACTCAGTTCATATGAGGCCATGAACTGCATGGTAATATTATGAGTTTAAGGTCATTTTAAATAAATTTTAGCACGTCATGCCACTGGACATTTCTACATTAATGTATAAAGCTTTCACTTCCTTTTATGTTTAGTGTTTCATGTTTATAAAAATTTTCCTATCATAAAATGGCATGTTATTTGGAAGCAAATCCACATAAACGCCATGTATAATTTTTGGTAGACATAAACTCTATCTTTTTAAATTTACAAACTTAAAAAAAAAAAATGTATCCCGATGGTAATGTTTTTTCCAAAAACTATTAAATATTTATAAACAGATTTTGACTCACTTGAAGCGGCTTCATGTTACATGTTGGGTGGCCTAATTTATCTCACTGAACAATACTTGAATAACTCTGCAAGTATCACAAACCACAGACTCTGTTTTACTCATAAGTTAAACACTTCCCTTCTACAAACCTATGCTAAAATTAAGAGAGAACCCATCTCTCGTAGCTTTTAGAACTATACAAACTGAATATTTGTTTTAACCTTTACCACAAAATAGCAATAGAAATACAAAGATAGCAAAATATCAAACCATTGTCTGGGTCAACAAAAAAATTGACATTATTTTAAAGGGCCATATGTGTTTCTTTAAATTTAATAATTTATATTTATATGGCGTAATCTTTGAACAATAATTTTGGGCCACACTTTATTTTAAGGTTCAATTCTTTCTATTAACAAACCATTAACTATAACCTTTCCTTTAATAAATTCTTAATTTGGTGGTTATTAATAGTGAGGTAGTTGTAAGTTTAGCTATTGGGTAGGATTAGGGGTGTAGAACATGCTCATGCAGAATATGTGGTTTATAAGTACTAATAAACAGACAATACGTTAAAAAATATACAAAAGTATACAAAATAGAGTTTATGCCTACCAAAAATTATACATGGCGTATGTGGATTTGCTTCCAAATAACGTGCCATTATATGATGGGAAGATTTATAAAAACATGAAACACTAAATATAAAAGGAAGTGAAAGCTTTATACATTAATGTAGAAATTTCCAGTGGCATGACATGCTAAAATTAATTTAAAATGACCTGGAAAATATGTGGAATTACCAAATTCATCTCACATTTCACCATGTGACAGCTAGCCCAAGTTTCCTGGTTATATAGTGTGCTTCTATGTTTTAGAAGACAAATATGTCATAAAGACACTGTGAGCTGTAAAATAATGGGGTTTAGCCTGTAGTAAAACACTGATTTGCAGGGAAAAGGACATTTATAGGACAGCAGCTCCCGAGAGCAGCATCAGTCAGCATCAGTCTCCTGTTTCTGTATCTTTACAGGACTAGAGAGATTCATTCAGCCCAGCTAAAATGACATCTTCACACATTACACTTAAACCGCACTTCACCAGGTGTTTGTGCGGAGGAACTGGGGTATGCCATCATAAGTTATGGGTATACCTTTCATAAGTTTTCCAGAAAAGTCATACTGGTTGGAAATACATGTATTGACTAAATGATGACACATTTCTTTCCTTTAAGCTGTAGTCTGTTAGATTATTTGCTTTAGTCATATTTATTCACAGTCATTAACTTACCAGTTGCAAAATCTCTGAAATTACCCAGACTGCTGACAAATGCAAACTCATGCTTTCCCCTATGAAGCATTAGTGCTTTGTCTGTCACAAAGGGGTCAGATGATGTTGCTAAAAATAACATTTTGTGTATTTGGTGTAATGCAATGTGTTTATGTGGTCAAGAATGCAAAAAAACCCAAAAAACACATGGACAATACTACTTTTCACATGCTGTACATTATTGTTTCTCCTCTAAGCCTCGCCTCCTGACACGGTCATGGTCACGATTCATGTTCATTTTCCATTTCATCAAAGGGATATTACTTATCCCCTTGTTAGTGGACACTTGAGTGAGCAGAGCATGTGCGTGTCGTTTGAAATGCATTTCCACAATATGTAAGGCACGAAAAGTAAGATTTTGTTACAAAATATCCCAAAACCACTTACACAGTGTTATATATTTCACGCAGTTACGTTATTTCAAAAGTTCTGTAGTGTTTGTAAATTCAAAGAAATTAAAATTTTAAATTCAAAGAGATTTAAATAATGAACCATCCCTGTTCATTGTCGCCTATCAATGTGATATTTGCACTATACTCGGTTTCTGCCTATACAGTATGAATACTACTTCTGAGGGAACTAGGGAAAACCTTGACCTGGGCAGAGACATTGTTTTAAATTTAAAAGATAGCAAAATAAATATATAAATAAATATTATTCATTGTCTAATATTCATGTACAGATGGTTAGGTAAGGAAAGTTTTTATTACAGTTTTATACATATTAGTTTTTATCTGTTAGCATATTTTAAAAACATTTTAAAATCTAAAATGTATGTTTATTTGCAACAGTTAGGCTAACAACAATAAAAAGACATTCATGACATTAAACCTGTGACATTTGCTGATGCACATCATGCTGCAATCGTTATCACAGGAACATCTTAGCTGACGGTAATCAGGAAATGACATCGCTCCCTTTGACAAGTCTAGTGCATTCCAAATGACTAAATAATGACACGCAGGTGCTCTGCTCACTCAAGTCTCCAATAAACAAGGGGATAAGGATGATCACTATTATTTGGTAAATTATCATAAATCTTACAATACACAATATGCGATACATGATACCATGAATCATGCTGCGTCCCGGCGTAAACACCAAATCAAAAAACACATTAAGAATGAGGCATTTGTTGTATCCAGTGCAAACATAATTACTGTAATGATGTTGCTGCGGTGACGTCACGGTTTCGCTTCTCAGCAGAGAACAAGGGACTCGGAGGCAGAATATTGAATAGAGACGTGAACATTTATTCCAACAAAAAAGTGACAAGGAGGCTGACAAACACGCAAAACCAATGCAGACAATCCAACAGGCAAACCTGTAACTTTATCGACTGAGAGATACAAGACACGGGGCGCAGTATTTATACAAAGACTAAACAATTGACTAAAATGTATATAATTGACTAAACACATGACACCTGGACGACACGCCTGACAGAGAATAAACACTAATGACTGGGCAGAATTACAATTGAGGGAAGACACGAGGAGACAGAATGAAAACAAAACACAAGGAACATGTGGAACAGATGACAACAAAGACACAGGTAAGACATGACGGCGTGACAATTACTGATTATCAGTACTTAGTTCTGTCTTTTAACATCATAAACACAAAAAAGGTACTTTTAATAAGAAACGTAAGTTCCTTAAAGGTTGTCAGAAAGTCAGAAGCAGCAGATTGTTGTTGCAGAGGTAGAATTGCCTCACTTTCTAGTCTCTGTGGCCAGCCAGCATAGACTGCTCTGTCAGGTTCAGGAATTGATCCTCCGTAAATGTGCTGAACACAGCTGTTCTGGAACAACTTTACACTGATTTCTAGCTGTGTCCTCTTTTGGAAGCACAAACAAAGTAGTTGTTTATTTTCACAACAACACAACCAGCAGCAACACTACAGCGAGAATAATAGCTTCGCCTTCTTTCTTTGCGTAAACATTTGGCCAGTGTTAGAAAGGAAGATTTTAAATTGCATCATATGACCCCTTTAATTCACTTTCATTATCAACTCAGATGAGGACTTCATGCCTGTTTGACATGATTTGTAGTCAAACAGAAACTAAGGCTCTCTCTTGTGTGCTTTTTTTTTTTTTCGCAAGTGCAGGCCACCATCAAAGCAGTGAAATGGCATAAACACCTAAGTGTGTTCTGATTCCAGACAAATGAGATTAATTCACATATTGTCTCTTGGCATACACAACTTCTTCCCAGTATCAGCATAACTAAGCACATGCTTGGAAAACGAATGCCCATTACGCACCACAGAACATCCATTCCATTAATCACCCCTAAGATGCGTCTCAAGTGTCTCTCTTAATAAAAAATCAATTAAAATGTCTTACAATAATAGGTAACACCTATTCTCAGCAGATTTCGGTGTTTTGAAATAGTAGTGAGTGTGCGGGCCTTGGACCATGACGCATGTACTGTGTGATACTCTTGATTCAGTGTTCATCTCTGATGTGGATCAAGCCTGTCCTTAGGTGAATCGATAGAAGTTTGTCTTACTGTAAAACAGCAGGATGACCGATTGGATTAAATGAGCTGTAAAGTAATGGAAATTATTGCTTTTGGAGGGCAACAAGAAACTTTTTTAAATTTTTTTATTTGTTATAGTTGCGTAATACTGTATTTTACAGAGAAAGAAAGTAAAAGAAACTTTAACCCAAACTACATTATTATATTGCAATGAGAATAAAAATGGTTTGTGTTGATCAATATTTATTTTATGCAGGGAATAACCATCAAAACTCAGATGTTTAGAGATGCATAAGGAAACACTTGAACTATTATTATTGCATGCTTAGTTCATGGTAATAGTATTAATTCATTTTTGATTAGTTTATACATAATTATGTTATGTTGAGTCACCACTGCGCTATTCTATATGATATTTGTCATTAATGTGTGCTGGTTTTACCACTACAAGCAGTACTGTATGCACTGTAAGAAAAAAAAATGATTAGAAAAGGTAAAGAAATGGAATTAGTACAACATATAAAACCACATCTTAAAACACAATTCAATGCGTAACCTGTAAAAATCAACTCACTCACACTACACTGTGGCCTATGTTAACTGAATTTTCTTAAGAGTGTGTGCTTACGTGTAGTGGACTAAAAATAAGCCTGACAGAAGTGAGTGAATGAGTTCAGGAGTGTTGAAATGAACTGGAACATTTGCACAGTCATGCTGCATGTCAGGAGCACATGTAATTCACAGCCATGTACATCCTGCCACGAACACATCTCTCCGCTACAGCCCTTCAACAAGATCCTGCAGTTTACTAGAAAGTGCTGGGGAAGAAGAAATTGAGAGCTGTGGTTAGCCAAGCTAATCATGATTTAAAGTAGTTTACCCTTGTGAAAGGTGCACTGGTGTTTTGTGTGTGTGTGTGTGCTTCTCACAGAAAGGATGCAGTTAATGTTAAGTTTTGGACAATTTGGGATTCAATTTGCAAACAAATTTAAATTAAATGAAAATGTATTATAATTAAATATATTTTAAATGCAAATAGTTTTAATTTTAGAGTGTTTTTGACCCAAATTTTTTAATGTAATTTTGCCACAGAAAAATACAGTTTAATGTAAATTTTATTGAATCTTGTATGTCATGTATTTAAATACTACCCACTTTGTAATTACACATTTGTTTCGATAAGGTTGCAATTCACAGCATCATGTTATGGTAAGGGGCGTAACATTTCCGTCGCATGCTTGAGGTATTCGACCAATCACAACTTTGTACAAATCAACCTGTTTCAGGAGGCGGGGCTTAGAGGAGACATAATACTGTACATTATTTGGATAATAATGTGTTTTTTGCTTCTCAAACCACACAAACACATTGCATTACACCAAATGCACTAAACAATGTTCTTTTTAGCATCATCATATTACTCCTTTAATAAAATTAAAAGTCATGAGAATCTTTTCATATATTCTTTTCATTTGTTTATTCAAATCACATATTCAGTCATTTGTTATTATATTCCAGTATGTAAGCTACTTTTAGATGACCATCAATATAAAAAGGATGTGTCTGGTTGCACAATCGTTAAGCTACAGCAAAGTGGTCAAACCTTCAGACCTTGCTTAAGCTATGGATAACTATGTTTCTGCATATAGTGAGTGACAGATCATTTTTGTGTTTTTATACACCTGTTTAGTTTGCTAGTCTATCTGTGTATCACAGAATACGGGTGTTGTGGGAGCAGAAGCAGATGGAGATGAATGGTGTTTACGTGTTGGCTACATCTCCATCCGCAGATAAATCCACAATTAATCAGAGCCGCTGAGTTGCTTCACCAGACCCTTAAACATCACTTTGGGGCCCTGTGGTGGCCTGGGAGGATTCAGGCCCAGCGGAGGTCAGCGGGCAGGGGGAGGGGGAGGGGAGCCGCTGGTCATCCAGAGAGGCTCAGGGTGGGCCCAGATAATGTGAACCTCCTAATTACTTCAAGAGAAGCACTATTCTTTGGGGACTGCTTACACAACAGAAGGGAGAGTACGACATGGAGAACCTCTTATGTAAGAGAAGTCTTTCCAAAGTAAACATGTTTTTCTGTGCTGATATTTTGACACTCGTGACTTTTATCGGACTTCTATCAGCAGATTTGATTTTTCACACCACAAACAGCTGCTCTGACATGCTGAAAAGTTTCACTGCTGCTGAGTACCATAACAGTACTAATAGAGCCCTTTTCACTCGTCTCTTGCTGGCACTGCTGCATGTCAACAGGCTGCAAATTTATATGAAACATTCAAAGCTCTGATGGATTGGTTTAGACAAATCAGGGAAGTGGTTGTGTTCATCCAGTTACATTTTCCAATCCAGGCTCATTGGGTAAATGTGCCTTTACTGTAACTGCATTTTTACAAAACCTTAAAAACATACCTACATAATCGATTTACAGAAGGTTCAAGCTAAAACAAACACAAAAATAGTACAAATAGTAAACAGATAAAAAGTAAATAGATAGTAAACTTATTTTTAGCAAAATGTCAGTAAGGCCTTTTACCAAATACAGTATTTAGTCAATAGTTCGGCCCTTCAGCTGACCAGTTTGTAAGATAAAAAAAATAAGATGTAAAATGCTTGTACCGTAAGCATCCGGACATGACATGGGTATAAAAAAGCATTATTGAACATGATGAACTTTTTATTCAAAATGTTGCTTTTTTTTATGAAACATACCCACATTCAAATATTAGCTAGAATAAACAATCTTTGTTTAAAAGCAGAGGTGTTGTTCTTTAAAATATTGCATGTTCAAATATATTTATCAAACAAAATGTTCTGGGGCATGAAAATCCAGTGAAAATGATAAAAAATGCTAGTGGTGGCTGGCAACTTTTATAAACACTGTCACAGACAGGACTAATAAAGATTTTTTTTTTTTTTTTTCAAATGATTCCTTGCATAATGGTATATTATGATCTCAGAACACTTTCACCATAAGTGCATGATTTGTAAATGAATACAGTTTATATTAGCACTGCTTAGCCAGCTTTATATGTGTGTTTTTTCTGATGCAATAAATTTGCTCGTTAGCGCACCCGGTACAGCACTGAAGTTGCATCAGAGAGGACACTCAACAGAACAACTCATACTATATAACCAAACTAAAATGACTTGGTTGATTCAGCAAGTACATTTTCTTTAGAGCACACTATTGGTTATGTTTATGTACATGATACATTGGGCAACTTTTTGAGCAATTTTGCTTGGGCATTTTTCCATTGTAAACGGGTAACACATTTCTATCTGTACATTATAGGCTGGTCATGAGCTCTGTTTCTCACCTTGTTGCCCGTTGATGGCAACATTGCTCAAAAAGTTGCACATTGTATCATTAGCCTATAGGTTTGGTAACATTTTAGTTGCAAAATTCCACAATTCATGCACAAACAAACATATGTATTGGCGCCAGACTAGACTGTTAGCTTTAAGAGATGAAACATGCAAGATGTAATCAAATAGCATTTCGCAAAAACGTCCTCACATGCTCATTTCATTCCATGAGATATTCATGAATGGATATTCTCAAAACTTTTGGAATAAAGGTGCAAGCTGTTTACCCCATGTTCTAATTATTGCACAGTTGCTAAGGGGTTCTAAAATGTTGCTAGGGTGTTCTCAGTGCATTGTAGCACTTTGTAAGGCAGTTGCTACTGTAGGATGCTCTTGGTCCCACCACATAAAAATATCAAGTCTGATCACAGGAAAGTACTAACATGCTCTTCTCAACAAACGGCGTGTCTGTAGCACAAACAATGTGGGATTAGTTAGCCTAAGTTCAATACTTAAGGTTAGGGTTTTGTTAAAATCTCTAAACCTAAGTATAGACAAAGGTAATGGTGTTGCTTGCCTTAGTTAACACCGTTAATGAGCAAAGGATATGCTGACCTTTGGAATCCTGACCACACACAGGCACACAAACACAAGTGGTTGTGTGTTTGCCAACTATAGGACTGCTAGAAACCCAATTACTGTTGAAACAAGGTGAGAACTGGTCATGAACTGAACAAAGCACATTGAGAACAGCACCACAACACTATTTGTTTACTATCAGTAGGGGGTTATTAATGTTGGTCAGTTGTAAGGGGATCATTTTTAGGAATTTTGAGCAGATGGGCTAAAATAAAGCCCAAAAAAGTTGTTTAAATTGTTATATAACATAGTATAATTTTAAGCATCGGTTCCTGCCGCAGTAACATGATTGATGGAAGTCCCAGATTATCTAGGATTTGCTTCCATGTGCTCGAGTGAGGCTGTGTCAGCAGCATTGTTTACCAAACCACCATTTACAGACAATTCCTCACTTCAGAGGCATGCTATTTGTCTTTCCAGAGCACAAACTATATTGAATTGAATTTAAAGGAGAGAAGCAGTTTGCAGTTTTGGAGCTGTAATTGTGGTTTTTTGAAAGCCACATCGAGTACATTAGAATCAAATCCTACAGTGGATCCCGAGAGGGCTTGTGAAGGAGCTCTACTATATCTTCAAGATCTTCACGATCAACCAATAATCCTCTACAGATAGAGTAAAAAAAATAAGCCTTTTATGTTGCAGAGAAAGAAATAACATCATATGGGTTATGTTATTTATATGGGTATAATTCCTATAAGAGGAAATTACATGTCCTACCCCTTCTAAAAAGCAGTATATCATGACATGAAACTATCTACGTGCAAATAACCACAGTAATTTATTAATAACATTATAATTTTTGTTATTATTTACATACAACTTCATTTCAGTTTATTAGACAAACACTCCTGGGAAAGTAAGTGAAAAACAAACAAAGGCAGTTACGTCTGGGAAGTTTACATAACATTTGTATTATTTTTGTAAAGAGATACAAAGAGCATGCTGGGTATGTTTCAGTGTCTTATGACCCATTTATTTGTCTTCTGTTGACTGTTGTGTGAAAATAGCAAAAAATGATCTCAATCCCAAAGCATTTTTTTTTTTATGAATAGCAGAAACCAGATATAGTGTAAAGGGATCATGGGCTCTTCCAAAACATAGTCAGCATAGATCTGGGGCCTCATTTATTAATCAAGCTTAAATCCACGACACCACTCATATTTACTGCAGGTTTTTGTAAGATCTTCTTACAACTCGCTGCTCGAAATTAAGATGAATTAATTATGCAGAATTATGAATTACATTAATTATGAGTCACTTAAAAGGCAGAGAGCTGAAACCATTTATTTGCGTGCAAGTCAACTGTAAATAATTTTTTCAGTTAGAAACATTTAAATAATTAATAATATTTTAAAGATCTTGATTTTTTTTTTTTCATTATCACATGTTCATAACTCGAATACTTTCCATGGAAAAAAAATTAGGAGGGCAGTTCACTTGGGTTGGAAAAAAAACGACTTGAATATTCAAATTAACAATAATTCAAATAGTTTAAAACACCTTAGTTCAGAGCATTGTGATGCTACTGTATTTACACTTTGCACTGTTCCACATTCACTCTAATGGTGTCATGGTCTGGTGCATCCTCAGAAGACCAGATCTTTCACTCAAGTCACTCAGGAAGGAAGGGAGGAACAGAGAGAGGGAATAAATGAGACTGATTGTACCCAAATACTTCCTACAAATCATGAAAATGATTGTGTTTACAGGATGCATGCATGAACATGGGAAACGTTACATGTTCTCTGTGTGTGCTGTGAGGCTTGTTTGTCTCTATAATTACCACCAATGGTTTCCTTGGCTACTCATTGACCCCTGCATTGTTTTCTGCCATACAGTAGTTACTCATTGGTCCTTTTTATTCTTCCTTGTATAGAATTTTAGTGTCTCACTTTTTTGCTTGTCAGTTGGTGCATGTAATAGTGCTGTTCTACTCGTTTTTGTTCCTTGTTCCTCATGTTTGTTCCATTAGTCTTCCTCTGCATATAGGTCCACGCCTCGACTGGCTTACTTATGCTTCCTGCATGTTACAGGAAACACTGAATTTTCCTGGTGTAAGGTTTAACTGTGTACTTTTTGTGGTAGAAGTTACACTGAAAAAAATGGTGTAAAAACTTTAATTAATTTTACAATTAATTAAAAAGTAATACCAAGGATTTTGAAGAGAGAAAGGCTGAAAGTTTTTTTTTTTTTTTTTTCACAGTTTGCATAAAGAAAAAAAATCGGTATTTTTTATTGTTGTTAAAAAGCTTCCACTGTTTAAATCTACTGGAAAAAGACAGAAGAAAAAAATGCCTGTTTGAGCACATTACTGTATTTCTCCCAAAATCACTTTAGCGCCTGTCATGTCCCAATAATTCTTAGCTTTCCATTACGAGCTTCCCAGAAAGCCTTGAAGGCAGCAAAATTGCCTTTTTAGGTGGGTCACACACTCGTTCGGCTATTTTCTATGTAGGCAATAGGTCTAAAGCTTCAGTCTATTGCTCCAGTTTCATATTTCAAATTTAAACATTTTGAATGTAAATGGTCCTTAATTCTAGCAGCAACAAAACAAGGCTGGCCCAGCAAATAAAATTACAGCAAATTAAAGTTAGTGTTTTAATGTTTCTTCCATTTTTTTTTACTGAAAAAACAGTATATCATGGTAGTTTTTATGTTCCTGGAGCTTGCACTGTTGCATTGCTTTTACAGGAATTTTTTCCAAGAAAATGATGCAAGCACAAACACGTACACATCAAACTAAGACGTCAAGTTTTTTTCTTGATATTATGGGAAAGACTTAATGAGGAAATGGATTTGCAGAAGTGGTCATGTACCAATGAAATGATTAAAAAAATATATTTATGCTTACACTGAAGGAAAAAGGAATATGTTTACCCTAGAAATTTAGAAGAATAATACATGTCTGTTGAAAAGGTTATAGGAAACTTTGGTGTTTCTGGAGAATAAGTGACTGGTATGAACTGGAATTAATACATTTCTACAGAATAGTGCATGCTGAGACAAATGTTGATGACAGAAAAAAAAACTTAAACTGATTAAAGGAATAATTGCTTTATAAAGAATTAAACTCTTATGATCAAACAACCATGTTTTCAGTTTCCTTTCTATTCTTATTTTTCACTTAAATCAAAAGCAAAGTTTCTGCAAACCTGGTCTCATAAAAATATGTATGAAGCGAGAAGTCCTACTGGGAACTTTTTTGGGGAAACTTTTTTTATTTTTTTTTTTATTTTTAATCAATGCTGTTGACAACCCTTTACGTTTGTTTGTCTTTTTAACAAATATTTAACCAATTTAAGGCATTAAAGAGTGTATCTCTTAGAACCGATCTCTGAGCGCACATCAGTCAGAGTCTTAGAGCAGAAGCAGATAAACGTCTTTGTCTTGTAACTGTAAAATATCTTGTTGTTCTAAGTTCAGCATTGTCTTTATGAAATAAACGCTAGTATGTCTATAAAGGTTCATATAATGATTAATCACACCGGTGTTATGTCATTGTTTTAATGATGGACAAATTGCACACATTCACTGGTCAAAAACTTGCGTTGTAGCTGCAGAGTTTGACACAAAGCAAATGAGTGATCCTTGTCAGCTAGGCAAAATATATTATAAGAAATTTTGATATTGATTTTATGACTTTCTGCTGAATGTGCTGATGCATGTAAATTAAATTATGTAATTTATTAACATTTCATCATATTACATAGCCTATGGCCACAAAGCATGGAACTTTAAAGTTTACAATGCTATTATATTATGCATGTGTTTGCTGGCTAGGTAAAAAAAATAATAATAATGTTGCATTTAAAAAAAAAACAACAAAAAAACAATATCAATTGTCTGTTTGATTCATTTCATTCAGTTGGGTTCATGTTGTCAGTTCATTAATGTTAGTTTGTGTCTGTTGTCTGGAACCTTTGTATCTGCCTCCTTGCCTCGCTACAAGCAGACCGTGACAGAACGAACCGACCACAAAATTAAGAGTGAGCGGCGTGTTTTTTCCGACCTTTTTTTTTTTTTTTTTCAGCACATGCCATTAAAAGGTCTGTGCACAGACCTGCAGCTCACAGATGACGATCGCCGTGCTTTCTGCTTTGAATGCTTGGGCGAGGAACACGCAATCCTCGGCCTTGAGGGAGATTGCAAGCACTGCGATCTCCAGTCCATTAAAGTGCTTTGAGCACAGCTCGCGTTTTTTTAAAGACAGACCAAGAGCTGTGCTTCATTCATGGGGATCGCGGGTCGATCTGGCAGAGGTGCGCGAGTCGGAAACCCCCCTTTCTCTCGCTCTCTCGCCAGAGCATGAGGCTTTTGCGTCCGCATCTGAAGCGCGTTGCGGCGCCTCTTCTGATCGGGTAGAAGAGACCTCATCTCTTGCTTCTGCGGAGATGGAAAGTGCCACCTCAGAACGCTCTCCTCGTGATGAGAGAGCATATGAAGAGCTACTCAAAGTGGTTACTAGAGCAGTCAGTCGATCGCCTACACCTCGACTAGCTGCAGGAGCAAGAGACCCCCAAGTGTTCTAAATTAGACGACAGATTTCTGTCGGGTGGCCGGGGGGAGGGGCCTTAGCGACGGTCTCTCCCCTTTTTGGAGACCTCCATGACAAGCTCACTCGTTAATAAAGTAATCAATATTCGTCCCGTGTCTTTGTGCCATCGACGTCCATAATTTGACCATAGTGGATGCAAAAACACAGGGCTATGCGATGATGCCCCAGATGGTTTGTGGCGGTTCTGTAGGCATACCAGGCTGACTTGTTAAAGATTTGAGTTCCGGCAGGTTGATTGATGAAAAGGCATTTTCTGAGATACGGAGAGCCACAGACTTGTCTCTCCGGGCAACTAAGCAGATGCCCCGTGCTATCGGCTATTCTATTGCTGCCATGGTCTCTACGGAGAGACATCTGTGGCTGTACCTCACGGGCATCAAAGAAGCGTGAAGGTGTGAATCGCAGAAGCAGAGCGTGGCGAGTCGGGCACCCCCTCATGGGGATTGGGGTGTGACTCGCTGTGCTTCAAAGCCTGCAATACAAAAATGGACCTGAGGAGCATTATCTCCTCGAAAAAGAAGTACTGAAGCGTTTGCGCCCAGGACCGTGAGGGTGTCTCCAGCAAAATGTTAAGTGTTCGCCGAACATCTAACATCCCCCCTTCTAGCCGAAGTGTCAAAACTTGTGCACCTTTCAGAGAAACTGGCAGCGTGGAAGCTACTGCCAAGTATATCTCCTTGGGTTTAAAGGACTGTAGAGCCCTGTAGAGAGAGGCTTCAGAATTCAGTTTGCACATCGTCCTCCGCATTTCAATGCCGTGGTCTCCACTTCCATGAAACCAGAACGAGCACATCTGTTGAAACAAGAATTGCAGACTTTGCTGGAAAAAGGGGCCATAGAGTGTGTTCCCCTACCAGACAGTCAGGCTATTACAGGTTATTATGGTTCCCAAGAAAGACGGTTGGTTGCGTCGAATTCTAGATCTTCGCGGGTTGAACCGCAATTCAAAAATGAAATCTCAGAAAATACAAATTCAAAATGTTGAAAGTCAAGATGATTGTTTCTCAGATCCAACCAGAGAATTGTTTTGTGACAATCGATCTATATTTTCATTAAGAAATATTGCCACAACACAGGAAGGACCTCTTTGCCTCGCAGGAGACAGCACAATGTCCCCTTTACTACTCTCTGACTTCTCCATCTCCCCTGGGTCTGGACGCTATGGCCCACACGTGGCCCAGACTGCATCTTTGCGCATTTCCTCCGATAGCTCTGCTCCCCAAAGTCCTAGCAAAGGTCCATCAGCAGGGGTTTCGCCTCTTACTCATAGCGCCCCGTTGACCAACCAGAGTGTGGTTCTCAGATCTGATATCTGTCCTCGACGGCACACCATGGGCGATTCCGGTCAGGAGAGATCTTCTGTCACAGGCCCAGGGGACAATATTTCATACCTGGCTTTCTTCTTCCCGAGCTCTGAAACCTTAACGTCTGGCCCTTGAGGGGGACCATCTAAGAGATGCTGGTCTTCCGGCCAATGTAATGTAGACTATTCTAAGTGCTAGGGCTACCTCTACTAGAAGAATTTATGCCCTCAAATGGAATGGTTTTCAAAGCTGGTGTATGGCAAACCATGTAGACCCAGTCCACTGGGGTCTCCAAATTGTTTCAGTGCTGAAGTTTCTGCAGGAGAAACTGTTAGGTTTCTGACCCTTAAGATGTAATGGCCATTACTTCTCTAAAGAGAATTGTGGATTTGCAGGCTCTGTAATTTTCAGCATCCTGCCTAGACTTTGCCGCTAGGTTGGTCAAAGCTATTCTGCATCCTCACCTGAATTATCTTCCTAAAGTTCCATTCTCGACCATGCACCCAGCTGTTCTCGAAGCCTTCTGTCATACGCCATTCACTGCTCCGGAGCAGGAAAGACTTCACTTACTGTGTCCAGTCTGTGCTCTGCAGTTTTACGTCCCCCACACTAGCCAGCGGCATAAGTCGGAGCAGGTTTTCATATGCTATGGGGGCCGCAACCGGGGGGCAACTGCCACTAGGCAAACAATTTCACATTGGGTGAGGGATGCTATTGCCCTAGCCAATGAAGTGCATGGTCACACTTCACCTCTAAGGTTCAGGGCCCATTCAACTAGGGGGCTTGCATGGTCAATGGCAATGGCAAGAGGTGACCCCTTTCAGCAGGTGTGTGATGCGGCAGGTTGGTCCTCTCCGCACACATTTGTCAGATTTTATAGTCTGGATGTCCATGCTACTCACGAGTCCTCGAGTCAACATCCCAGGATCAGGTCTAGACCTCTTTGATGATTGTGTGCACACACTACACAACCCTGGGGGTCCAGACACTGTGTTGCAATGCCGCACTGTAGGCATGACTGGACGTCCTTTCAGACAAAATTGGCTTGAGGATGTATCTGGTTCATGCCTATTTATAACCTGTAGGTGCACGCAATCAATTAACGTCACCTGACAATGGTTTTATAAGCCAAACTTTGGCATGTTTGACACATATGCTTCAACAACCGGTCGAACAAAGAGTGTTCTCATTAGCGTTTTACACAGAACCTCGTTCCCGCTTTGCAGTGAACAGGGTTACAGTCAAGTAACCCGAGACTTTTTACATGCCTTATTCCACAGGATCAATATGAACCCTAGAACATTGTATTACGTTGATATAGGTCTGTATTGAGACAGTTCAAAACTAAAATATCGGCTAAAAGTCAATGCTCTATCATGTTGGAAATATGCCCTACAGTAAATCGAATGCTAAACCTACCTGATAGTGTTAACAAATGCAAAACTGATATAAAAATACATTTGTTGATGCAACTGTGCCATTTCAACTTCCTTTTACACAGATCTGAACTGCCTTGGTGAAGCTGAATATGTGTAACATTCAAAACCATCAGCTTTCAAATATCCCAGAATTTTAATTGTTAATAATTAATAACAAATCTGTCAGTGTATTTTTACCTTCAAGAATTGATGAAGAGCGCGCACACACACACACACACACACACACACACACAATGCTTTCCTCAATACTTTCCTTACGCATTTATTTAATTTGATAATTATAAAGGCACATTCTTAAGAGGTTGGAGGTCAGAAGGAGACTAAACTGACTTGGTCTAATAGTGTTACGTTTCATGTCAGTTCTGTTCTTAGTTTCGTTTTCCTGTTTTGGTTTCGTTTTCACGTGTGATTTCCTGTTTGCATTTATTTGGTCCTTCCTGTGTTTGTATGTGATTATTGGTTTCTTTGCATCCACCTGTGTCTCCCCAGCTGTCGTCTCTTGAGTCATTAGTTTGTTGTGTTTAAGTACTGTGTCTTTTGAGTTCTTGGTTGTCTGTCAATGAATGTGTTATGTTGGCTTTTTTGGATGTTTATCCTGAGTTTGCTTTTCATTATATTAAAAGATTTTATGTTCACATAATCTTTTGACTCCTGCACTCTCCTTTAGCAGTGTACCTTCATAACAAATAGAAAATAATATTTCTGACAGGTTGTAACCTGGTTTGTTCAGTTTGTCTAACACTCAACTAACACACAAAAATGTCACAAAATAATTGCAAGATAAAAGTTTTGGTAACACTTTATAATAACATCACGTTGTAAGTCATTAGTTAATGATAAAATGTTAATCTACAAAACATTCACAAATGATTATTAAGTGATTATTATGTTTAGTTAATTAATTTACAAGTCAATTAGAAGTTGTGATGAAACTAGTTCACATTATCACTAGATCCCACACACTCCACACAGAACACAAGTCTATCCTAATGAGAAAAAGGGTTTACGAAATTTATGAATTTTTTTTTTGTGCTTTTCAACATATCACAACTTGTAATTGACTTTTAAATTAATTAACTAAACATAATAATCACTTGGTTATTAATGATTTAATGATTTACTTTTATATTAATATCCTTTTTGTTTATGGCTGAAATAAAGTTGGACAAATTATATTCACATAAACAACGTTGCCTTGTGTCAAAACATACAGTGGGTATGCAAAGTATTCAGACCCCCTTAAATTTTTCACTCTTTGTTATATTGCAACCGTTTGCTAAAATCATTTAAATTCTTTTTTTCCCCCTCTCATTATTGTACACACAGCACCCCATTTTAACAGACAAAATGTTGACATTTTTGCAGATTTATTAAAATTGAAAAACAATATCACATGGTCTTAAGTATTCAGATCCTTTGCTGTGATGCATCATCCTTGAGATACTGTAGTTCTACTTCTTCATTTGAGTCCATCTATGTGTGATTATACTGATTGGACTTGATGTTGTTACAAAAAAATATCTGCTGCACTTGAGGTTCCTAAAAGCACTGCGGCCTCCATAATCCCTAAATCAAAGACGTTTGGGATGACCAGAACCCTTCCGAGAGCAAACTGAGCTACTGGAGGAGAAGAGCCTTGGTGAGAGAGGTAAAGAAGAACCCAAAGGTCTCTGTGACTGAACTCCAGAGATGCAGTCAGGTGATTGGAGAAAGTTGTAGAAAGTCAACCATCACTGCAGCCCTCCCCCAGTCGTGGCTCTATGGCAGAGTGGTCCGATGGAAGCCTCTCCTTAGTGCAAGACACATTAAAGTCTGCATGGAGTTTGCTAAAAAACACTTGAAGGACTTAGATGAGAATCAAACCTGATGCCGAGATTAGTGACAAGAGAAGTTAGGGGAATGTTCTGACCGAGAAATATGATTCTCTGTTCTGATGAGAACTTTTTAGCCTTACTTCTAAGCGGTATGTGTACAGAAAACCAGGCACTGCTCATCACCTGTCCAATACAGTCCCAACAGTGAAGCAGGGTGGTGGCAGCATCATGATGTGGGGGTGTTTTTCAGCTGCAGAGACAGGACAACTGGTTATATATATATATATATATATATATATATACTGGTTATATAGGGATATCCTGGACCAAAACCTTCTCCAGAGTGCTCAGGACCTCAGACTGGGCCAAAGGTTTACCTTCCAACAAGACAATGACGCTAAGCAAACAGCTAAAACAAATGGAGTGGCTTCACAACACCTGTTCTTGAATGGCCTAGAGCTGATTTTAGCAAATGGCTGCAATACAACAAAGAGTGAAAAATTTAAGGGGATCTGAAAACTTTATGTACCCACTGTATGTATTCTGTTTGTTTTGTCTGAATACAACAACAGTACACTATCAGTATTGTACAATATGAGTGAACATGGCAACAAACAGACCATGAAAGACATGCAGGCACACACACAAGACAGAAAACAAACAAATGCGTTCAAAATAAAAACCCACCCAAAACGTATTTCAATAGCTAGTGAAAACGACCTAATTTAACACAATATTCATATATTTCAGGGCGAACAGTTTCACCTGCCGACTCAATCATTTCATGTGTAGTTGAAGACAAGTGAAAGATAAATATGAATTAATAAAAAAATATAAGTATGGTTTATAATAAGAACATGGAAACCTGGTTATTTATATGATTATTTGTATAATCAAGTTCACTCCAGTCTGCAATAAACTTAACAGAATGCTCTGTCTGTGTAAGCAATGGATACATGCAAAGAGCTTCTGCCATGTCTAAAAACAAACTTTCTTAAGAAACATGAAAATAGGTTGATAAAGGTGCATGGGTTACATGCTTCAATGCCCAGGTACACTCTTAAAAATAAAAGTGCTTAAAAGGTTCTTTACAGTGATGCAGTAGAAGAACTATTTTTGGGTCCATTCAGTAAAATTTAATTTTTAAAGAATAATCTCTTTCTTACCTTTTTTTAACCTGAAGAACCTTCTTTTACCGCAAAGAATTTTTTGTGAAACATTTCAAATGTTAAAGGTTCTTCATGAAACCATTTAGACAAAAAGAAAAGGATCCTTCTATGGCACTGTGAAGCACTTTTATTTTTAAGAGTGTATGAAAACTCAAACTTAGGTCTCAAAAACCGACTTGATACAAAAGATAAAGTGAATTCTCGAAAAATAATACATATTGAAGAAGAACGTTTACATAGAAGAAATTAAGAGATATATTAAATTTAAGCTAACTTTGAGATCTGAGAGATAAAAGCATCAGGTGTAGTAGTACTGACATAGTACCTCATTAAAAGAAAAAAAACATTTCCCCAGAGGAAACATATTAAGTCACTTTATCTCTGGTTTCATAAACACCATTCCTGCTGTCATTGTTAGAGTAACACAAGTACAGAGTAACATGGTACATATAAGTGCTTATAGCAATCTTAAGCTTAAAAGTAGTTCATGGATGTCTTGGGAGGTTTTTATTTGGGTCAAGTCCTGGTGTTGAACAATGTGATGATAAAGAGACGCCACTTATAAAAGCAGAAAGCCAAAAAGAGGACATGTATTCAATCAAATGTGAGTTTCTAGTTTCCTTTGGGGGAAGAGTATTAGTGGTAATGAGCTGCAGCAAATGAAGCAGCAGCTGCAACAAGAAATTTGACAGTGGGGTTAAGATAAAGAAGATCATATTAGAGGATTAAAGCCATTGATTATAACATTAATAGGATTTGAGGACTGGCTTTACTTTGAACCCCAAGGATCAATGAAGTCTCTTTGTTCTAACAATCTCGCTTGTCCTACACTCTCAAATGTCGGGTTTAAATCTAATAGAAATAGTTAATTTAGTGTCTTCACTAATAGAAGTTTAAAAAATCGAAATACCTCACTAATGTTCTACACACCAAACAAGCCTAAAATTTTGAATCGTGTTCATTTTCAAAATAAGTAAAACTAGGAATGAATAACCCCAAACATACAACAATAACAAAAAACAGCAATAACAAACAAGAACATAAAATAACATGGTAAAAGTTTGAGGTTGGTAGGATTTTTTAAAATGTTTTGAAAGAAGTCTTTTCTGTTCAACAACGCTGCATTTATTTAATCTAAAACAGTAATATTGTAAAATATTCTGCAATTTAAAATATCCATTTACAATTTGAATATATTTTAAAATGTCATTGATAAGCCGAATTTTCAGCAACCACGACCCTTCAGAAATGATTCTCGTATGTTGATTTGTTGGTTAAGAAAGATTTCTCATTATAATCAATTATTAAAGACAGCTATGCTGCTTTATAGTTTTATATGCATTTCTCCAGGATACCTAGAAGCAGAATATCTGCTGTAACATTATAAAAGCCTTTACTGTCACTTTTGGTTGATTAAATGCATCCTTGCTGAATAAAAGTATTAATTTCTTTCTTTCAAAAAAACATAAAATAAAAAATCTTACCATCACCAATTTTTTGAAATGCATATACATATATACATACCAGTGGGGAATACAATAAACCAAATAAAGGTAAAGCAAGCACAAAATGCAATGCATGCAACTTTACCTGGTTACCATGGTTTGCTCAGGATTCTGCTCCCCATCAGGCTGAGGTGCCTGATTGGCTATCTGCGGCTCCGAAAGGAGCTCATTGGGCGAAGCAGCGATAGTAGGCGGACAGACGGGTGCAATACTGGTGGAAACTGGCGCATGCTCAGCAGGAGTACTAGATACAAGGTTAGGTTGCAGTAAAATCAGAAAGTGATGTCAGGCTAAAGCCACAATACAGACAGCAGCCGTCTTTCAGGCCATGTTAACTGAAGTTACATTTTGTTATAAGCTGCTGTTTTCATTCTCATGCTTGCAACATTTCTGAGCACAATGCAAGGATGTCCATCACTGGGGGAAGGAAATGTTAAAGTACTCATTATATGTCTCTATTTTGTCACTGAAGGATTATAAAAATGTAAAAGACTATTTAACTATTTAATACGAGTCGCCGTTTGAAATGTGAAGAAAAACTGGGCTGTATTTTTACTTTAAAAGCAGTGGTGTCTCGGCAGCTGAGACAACTGTAAGTGCAATTCTAGGATGAATTAAATGAATCCATATTTAAGGGCTACAATCAATCTTGTGCTCAAACAGTGGTAATGAACTACATATAACAGGATCTCACCATTATACAATGACTCAGGGTATATAGGTTACGCAAACCCTCTTAGTGTGTCCATAAAACACAATTCAGTGGTTAGAGAGCAGCAGATTAGTGTTAAATAATACTCCCCTGTGATCCAAGCAAAGAAAAGGGCATTATTCACAAATTGACATTTCTTTCATTTGAATCAGTTGGCATCCCTTGTACATAATCAAACACAATCAAATGATAAAAATAGGTTGGTGTAGGAGCCGCCCAGGCAGGAGAGAGAAGATAAAAGGCAGGCACCTAGCAGCATTAGGCCTGGTGGTGGACCGATGGCTGACCCCCTTCACACACTCTGCAACCACCTTTCCTGACCATCTCTCTCTTCCAGTCTCATTTTATTTTACTTTATTTATCCGATATTTATATTCAGAACCATATATAAGTAAAGTAAACTATTTGTTGGTTTTTCTGTTGATTAACCCTATATTTAAAACCAATCCTCTGCAGCAAGTTTGGCCTAACCAATCCGGTTTCTATGCAACTATTATACAAAGGAGTGATTTCATACAGAAATGTATGGTTTTTAGATTGGTATGATATGGTCTTGACTATCTGTTTGTCCAACCAATTAAAAAATAAATATCAATCTTTATAGCATTTGTGTTTGCAGTTTCAATTTGTGATGTTACTCGATCTTGCTTCAGCTTTAACGTCATTCTGTGGATCATACTGAGTTATGGTGATGGAACAGAGAGAAAGGTCTGGGTGCAGACATTTATGAAGCCTTCATGAAGATTTAAACACTTTCTGTGGTGAACTTGTATGTGTATTGAGTCGGTCTGTGTTATTTTTGTTATTGTAGGAGGAGCATGTGTGTGTGTGTGTGTTTTGGAGGGGCTTTGGGAAAGGTGTGTGGTGGCACAAAGCAAACACACATTTATTGCAAGCTGTGAGAGACTGAAAATCAAAGGAGAGTCTACAAACAAACAAATATTTAAATCTTTAGATTACATGACTCTTTAGTCTCTCTCTCACATACACAAACATTAAATATGTCATAATATCCTAAACACTCACATCAACTGGCTATGCTGTCAAAATGCGGCGCTTTTTAGTTATATTAGCAAAATCTTGCATCTCAGCAGATTCAGAGAACAATGAAATACAGATTACAGAAGCAGACAATGCCTTCAGAAAGAGGGGTTGTTATTGAAACTAGACTACTTGCAAATGTGTGTAGCTAAATTTATGGAAAAGGACCACAGAGCAAAGAGAGTCAAGACAATTCAGACAATACTGCAGTGCCACCTGCTGGCATTATAGGTTTGACACATAGTTTGGACATAGGGAAAGTGTGTTCTTATCCTAAAGCGGGTTAGTGCAACACAGTCTCATGAAAAGCAGCCTAACATGTAGCCTATCACTGTTCCTCTCATTACATGCAAAATAGCATACACAATTGGCACAGTAGAAGGTTGCAAAGAAAAACTGAATGAATATTGAATAGAATAAAAAATATACTCATGCAATAATAACAACCACACACAAGAGACATTGTACAGACTGCAATGCTCTAAATGTTGGATAGTCGGTTTTCAACCCATGCATTAAGTATTAAACATTTGTTTCCAAATATGTATAATTGTTTTGAGGAAAATAATATGTTCCCTTGTTAGAGAAATCTAAGATGAAAAACAAGAATTCATAAAACTGAATTTAAAAGACTGTTTTTGGAAAGTTGAAAAATTTCTAAATGCCCATTTGGCTTCTTCTATCTATATACAATCATGCATGACAGAAAACAACCTTTACAATGATGGGTTAAAATACCAAACTAATCCTTAAATATTCTATAATATTCAATATTATGATAAAAATTCTGGAGAAGCTTTTTAACAAGGGTAGAGACAATATATTATATATAAAAAAGGTTGTTTAATGCTAATTCACATGGAATAATTGCAACAGCATAACAAGATTACAAACTACTGCAACAACACAACAGAACATTTAACAGATTCATACAGAGCTGCTTGGACCACATGTGGCACTACAGACAATAGCATGGTTGTAAAAGGAAATTTGTCACAAAACACCAAAAATCATTGTTTTTTGACCAACTGAAAGAACTACAAAATTAAATAACTTAAAAAGTTACTTAAAGTAACATAAAGTACCATAATATACTGTATTAACATGCCCCTATTATAGGTTATGAAATGTCCATATTTTGGTTTTGGGAGTCATAAACAACAGGCTGACATGCATGCAAAGTCAAAAAACATTTTCTTATAATACGCATGTTATTTTTTAAACGGCTCTTAAACGAATTGATCAATGATTATTTTTTTCAAACCCCTCCAGTGATTTGTAAATTTTATTTAAAGGAGTGTTTATGAGGTTTTATTGCAAAGAATGAATTTGCATTTTCATTCAGACCAATGTGAAAATCAAGTTTTAGCCTGTGCACAACAAGTGGGCGGTCAACATCAAAACGGCTTGTTTTAAAAGATGTGTTTAAATGATTCAGAGTTAACTCTTTCTTTTGAGACACATACATGGTGCACTTTCAGATTTAACATCTTGCATAAAAGGTCATTTTCATAAGTTCATAACAGGGGCACTTTATAATACTAAATAAAATAAAAAATTGAAAATTAGAATTGTGGTAGAAGTTGCTAACTTGACAACTAAAACTGCAAATAAAAATAACAAAATTACACAAATTTAAACGAAAAATAAAATCAATAAATAATGTTATAGTGTTATGAAATAAGACAGCAATTAGTAAAAAATATTATCAATAAAGTGCCAATTTGATAAGACCTACTGAAAACAAATTGTGTGGGGGTATGAGCAAAACAAACATACAACTTAACAGGCAGCAAGGAAACAGCACTGCAGTGATGTGCAATTAAATAATTGTTTTGTTTCAGTCAAGTGACGAAAAGTTGGAGACTGAAAATATGTAGAAAATGACAGCATAACATACAAAAGAGCTGACTAATGCAACATTATGTCAACCTAGCATAACGTGTTCATATGTACATGAAGGCAGAGATCTGAATAAATATGACACGGATGAAGAGTGAGGGAGGGGCCAGCCACCCAGGGCCATAAGCACTCCAGTGCAGTCACACAGTCTTCCCAGCATGCACTGCATGCAAGTGGGAGGCTCACAAGTGAAGTAAACCAGTAGTGAGATTGTGTGAGAAGGACACGGTTAGCAGAGGCATAATTCTATACTATTAATACAAATCTAGCGCATACCAGCCCAAAGCAGAGCTAACGCCATTTCCCTATGTGACAACCAGACAGGCAGAATTACCTGGAGGAAATGTCCTGGTTTATTGACTCTCTCTACTCACAGACATTGACTTCCATCTTGTTCAACCGCTTGAAGTTCTGACGGTTTCACACGCCTTCGCTCATCCTCTGGACAGAAAGCTTGTCCCTTCAGCCACCACTCATCTAGCTACAGGTTATTACTTTTCCTTCACAAATCAACTTTACACTCCCTAGATTTTCTCAAAGTAAAGCAAATTAGGTTCTAAAATAGTGATCTGTCAACCTTTTTCCAGTCTCATCCCAGATCAGTGCCATATGCAAAGCTCTGTGATAGTTAGACAACTGACTGACTGATCAACATCCTTATCGCATGAAACCCCCAGGCAGTCTAATTTAGAACTACAAGCTTAAGTAAGAAATGTCTGACAACTCAAAAAAGTCTTCAAAGGGATAATAGTGTTGGTGATTTAAAGTTGATTTAAATTCTAAAGCTAAATCTTTTACTGTCTGTCAGGATTTAGCTTTTCAACAGATAAGAAATGACTCCTGGAATAAAACTGACTGCATGTGCAAGCGATTTCAGCATTTGCTAACCTTTTTAACCAACACTGTCACTGGAATGCTATCACAGTATCAAAGGGTTAGATTCTAAGATCTACACAGAAAAGGGTAAAATAACTAATTATATAATTCAACTGTTCTCAATTTTGTTGACTCTTCAAGGCACCCCATTGTCCAATATATTTATTTCCTCTTGTATTTTTGCCATAATTATGACCATTTTATTCAAGCGATGTTTTAAAGTTTTAATAATTACTTTTTTCATATTTTTGTAATTCCAGAAGATTCAGTGTGTTCAAAAAAGTTTTATTGTGGGGATTTATAGATGTATACAGATATTCAAATAAATGGAATGCTTCAATTGCTAAACTTTATATCAAATTAATAAATAATTTTAAGCAAAACTGTACATTTGCCAAGCTCTTGGCCCCCTTATTAAGAACCTCTGATCTAATAAACAGAGTGATTTATTTGTGAATTTATAGCTAAGAATAAAATGGGAATGATTCATTCCAGCCTTGCTATCATAAAAAAGGTTATAGGTTATATACCTAAAGATTAATATTAAGACATAGAATATTAAGCTGTCACTGGGGCACATCTTTGTACCTAAAGTGTTAATTTTTTTACACTTATACATATTAGTACATATTAGTACTTAAAGTGTACATATTTGAACCTAATAGGTGCAAAACAGTGATAGCTATTGCTACCTTTATTTTTGTGTTTATTTTTCGAATGTGCAGACATAATTTTTTTAATCCATGCAGACTTTCACACCCAAATAAATCCCAGTGCCAAAAAGCCTTTCCACATGAGTTCAGCACATTTCTTTTATTTGATGGATTTGAAAGACTTGTGCACAGACGCAATGATGTTCTCAACAACCATCAATATGTAAACACACAATCCAATATACGCGAGAGAGAATTTAAATGGTGGCGACACTCTCATGAACAATTCCAAAATCTATACTACAGAGTCAACAGCTAGCTTGAAACTGATGAGCCAAACAACATAACTGACATTCATCTTCATTCCTTTTGCTTTCCTCTCACATGCTTTGACTTTCCTGTTACAGCAGTCTGTCTATGCCACCTGTCTAGCTCTCTCTATCTTGGGGTGCTCTACTGAGGCACATTAAGTATTTGTGCCGACAGGCCATGGTGCCAGTTTTTCAGTTTAGCAAAACGAGGGCCTTTGGCTTCAGATTCAAACCTTTCCCTGTAACATCAACACATATATACAAGACAAAAGGGGAAGGAAAAAAAGAGAGAAGAGAGGTTGGAGAAATGGGTTAGGGAATATGGCATTCACTCCCCTGCCCAAGATGTGTGAGTGTATACAAATATTCATGGCTGCCTTGAGGTAAAATGTTCAATTACACACTAAATGTTTCACATTCAACTCAATGCCAGAGGTCACATTCTGCATGTATTGTGTCAGATATGTAATGACAGTGTGAGATTAGGAAGAGCTAATGATATATGAAATATAAAGCTTGATGTAAATATCACAGACCAGGGGTGGAAAGTACAGCATTTGAGTAACTGTTAGTCATCACTAATGAAATAATACTATTAATAAGTAAGGATTTCAGCATTTTTGGATTACATTGTTAGGTAAATGAACGTCTGGTTTTGCAATATGTAATTCCTGGATGTTTGCTCATGGGTTTTATGGATAGCAATGTCAAAATCCAGTTATATAATCCGGTTTTATGTTATTTTGATCATCTAATTTGAAAAACTGGATCTAGGTTTACAAAGCCAAGGTTAGTGCATTTTGTAATGCAACGTCTAATTCTAAGCATTTACTTTGTTTTATAATTAAGCACAATTAAATGTGAAACCCCTGGTGTATCAATTAAGTATAAATATTTGAATAGTTCAGGTAAATATTTTGGGATTTCAGTATACAATTTATTTAACAAAAAATACAAATTCTCTGTACTACTGCCCTGAGGCAGACTACTGTGAATACACCCAAGCTGTATTAGACTGATGCATATAATGAGTGCGGATCAAGTTCAGCACAGAGAGTGGTGTCTGATTATGGGGGTCTGTGGGTCGATCAGCCTTTCAAGTTTTAAGAGGCAGAGGGCTGGATTTCAGCACAGGTCAAGTATGTGGCCACCAGATCCTGCTACTAGATGCCTACCTTGACTTTCTCAGAGCTTCCTCATCAGGGTCTTGCACTGCAGAGGAGAAGAGAAAAGACAAAGAGAGAACATCAGACTCTACACTACAGTCAAAACCTATATCAAAACAAAAGCAAATCAACCAAAAACATGACTTACTGTATTCAGTTCCAGTAATGTGGGCAAGGGCACGGAAGGACTTAGACTGCAGCTGGGCGGCTCTTTTGGCCCAATCAGATGGCCCCAGTTCATTGGGTTCACTGGGGATGACGGCCTGATACACTGGGGAAGCACTGTCTATAACACGGTCTTTAACTGGCAGATTACTGCAACCACAGAAAGAGCCGGTAGTGTGAAAACACACACACTTTTCTATCAGCATGACCGGAATGTTTAACAACATCAAAAGCATTTCTAATGATAATGAACTGGGATGTAAATGTATCCATTTTAACTAATTTATTGCCATTATCACTAATTTACAGTATAACTTACAGTTAAAACTAGTTACTTAATTTGAATCAGTGAGTATTATGCAGCATATTTCATATTAAACAGAAAAGCATGGGCATTGTGGCCAGAAGCTTGCTTATCACTACCAAATGCAGTATGACAGCATATCTTAGACACATTATATTTCTTACCCAGAAGAATGACAGAGCAGAGCATTCAGAAATCTGTTTGTTGACATCTAAAACTCAATCACTGACTGTTTTCCACACTAGCAGACCCTCCTTCGGTAAGCCTCAGCTTTTAAACACGCTTCCACCAAACACATTTAAAGTCACCTAGCAGCAGAGGCGGACAAAGCACACAAATCCATTACTTGAGTGAAAGTCTAGCTTGTACTAGTTAAATATTACTCCATTACAAGTAAAAGTTGTCAACAAAAATGTTACTTAAGTGAAAGTAGAAGTAATTGCTTTTAAAAGTACTTAAGTATTATGAGTAAATTTCCAGTCAATGAAAATTTTCATTTTCATTGCATTGTTTTATCTTATCCTTGGTAGAAGTTTAGTAGAGTGAAAAGCACGATACTTGTGCTTCAAATGTAGCAAAGTCATATAGTCATCAGTTTCAAGAAAAAATAAAACGCAAGTAAAGTACATTGTACTTAAGTACAATACTCAAGTAAATGTACTTCCCTACTGTCCGCCTCTGCCTAACAGCAATATTAAGAATAGAATTTGAAAAGGACGTTTAAGGTGCAGTCTGAGAGGAGTAAAAAAGGAGTAGTATGTGATGTCATCGTTGCATTTGGCAACATTAAAAAAAAAAAAAAAAGTCACCGGACAGTCTCCGCTCATGAAAACCAGGTGCATTTCAGAACTCCAGATGCTTAAGATCAGTCAAACGGAGGTTAGAGGAAGAGATGAGAGAGAAATGCATAATGTGGTGATCAGGCATGCCATGTGGAAGGGAAGAGACGAGAGAGCTTGCTCATATCAAACAGATGGATCAGGCTACTTACGATAGCGGAGAGTCAGTTTCATTGCTGCCAGGAAGGGCCATTGAGAATGGACACAGGTAGGGTGGGGACAGGGTGCGTGATGTACAGTGTGATGGATAGATGAAGTGATAGATGGTTGGGAACGGAGTGAGAGAGGGAAAATTAGATAAAGCTCCGATGTTATGCATTAGAGAGTGGCTTCTGACACGAGACCGAAAGCCTGAGCTCTCATTTTCATGATTTCAAACCATAGGACATCAGAATACCGGCACCAACAAACAAACAAATTATGTAGATCACTAAAACACATGGATATACAGGAGAAAAAAATGCACAAATACATAACTCACACTAGTACAGATCAGCAAGTCAGACTATCAAAACACAACGCCATTCAAAAGTCTGGAGTTGCTAAGAATTTGTTTGTAAGATATGCTCACAAAGGATGCAAATAATCAATTTAAAACACAGTAAAAACTATAATATTGTAAAATATTATTCAAATGTAAAATAACTGATTTTTATTTTAATATATTTTTAAATATCATTTATTCCTGTGATGGCAAAACTTAATTTTTATCAGTCATTGCTCTTCATTATCTTCAGTCTCACATGATCATTTTAATTAGATAAGGTTGTGCTCAATAAGCATTTCTTATTAATCTATATATACACGTAGAAAACAGCTGCCTAATTTTTAGGATTCTTTTATGAATAGAGTTAAATAAAAATCACTCATAATAGAAATAAAACTCTTTTGTAACATTTTAAATGGCTTGACTGTAATTATTTATACTACATACACATAATATTTCTTTAAAAATATTGACCCCAAACTTTTGAAGGGTAGTTTATCCATAAACCATGATCCCTAACTTGTGCAACTGACCATTCCTGTCATCATTTCGATTTGAAAAGCACACAAAATTCCCACAGGTTCTACAGGAAATCAACATAACATATGCTAACACTGAAGACTTTCATTTGCTTCTGTATGGCAACATGTTCATATCCTGTGATTTACATTACTCAGATCAACGCTGTGAAACTTAGGAAAAGTCTATATCAAGACTATGATAAGACATCTTTGGGAAGTCTTTAGCCTCTTGAGCATTAGCAGATAGCGCTGGCCCAGACAAGCGTGGCTTTGACAAGCACTATGACAAACGTGTGTCATGCAGGACATGGGAGGAGGGAGAAGGCACAGTTAGGTGGGATAGGTCTTACCCAGACAGCTCGCTACCCCTGGCCTGGGACTGGCCAGCAATGGCATCCATAATAGCATCCTGGGAGTACATGCTGATGGGGGTGTTGTACTGCGCATGGATGATGGTGGCCTTGCCTCCAGGCCCCTTCACCTCAATGGGCTTGTTGGTGGAGAGTGCAGTGTCCTTCAGAGCTATTGGGTTGAAGCTGGGCAGGTACTCAGTGCTGTGCGAGTGAGGGAGTGGTGATAAGGGATGAGTATGGGTAAAAGAGGGAGAAAAGAGATAAAAAATGGATGTTAGACAGAGAGAGTGAGGTGAAGGGAATGTGGACAGTGAACTGGGAAGGAAATGTAAGAACCTAGTTGATAATACCAGCATATATTGTATTTTAGATGCCAGCATGCTGGTAATTAAACAAAGCTTGATCAGACTAACCACCAGAAAACCATGCCGGTCGACCAGTTCTGCTAGACAACAGCATGCTTATACCAGCCTGGACCGGCATGGAAATTCATGATGGAAGGTGTTGCAGGTGAGACAAAAACATAGCATGAAAGGTAAATAAAAAAATAAAAAGGATCAGCCTAATTTTTAAGGCAGAAACAACACATCAAAAACACACTTCACACAGCAATAACTTACTACTGCACACAGCAAATACATATACAACGTAATATACTAAACACCAACGGGATTTATATAGAATTTAAATTCCTGACTGAAACATGTCCTGGAAACCCCCCTGCCCTGCACATTTTATACGTCTCCCTTCTCTAACACACCTGATTCCATTCATCAGCACACTGCAACAACTAAATTGGGGGTGTTTTATTAGGGAGACAAAATGTGCAGGGCAGGGGGGCCTCCTGGACAGGTCTGGGACATAATTTAATTATGATTTAAAACAAACAAACAAACAAACAAACAAACATTTTAAAATTGAATTGTGAATAAAGGTGCATCAATGGCATTTCGGAATTATGGAATTTGCAAAAAGCATCTTCACAGAACTTGAATTACCAACTCTTGTAGGGCTTTAGTATTAAAACAGCTAAGAAGTTATTGCAGAATAATTATGCTGAATAATTCCTATAACAGACTTTTGTTAATGTCTTAAGAATAACCAGAAAATAAAAGAAATAAAATACTATTTAATGTTTCTATCAAAGAGTTAAAGTAATAATTCACCCCAAAATAAAATTCTGTCACTCACTTTGTTCTGAATTTATTTTTGGATTAACTATTCCTTTAAATACCTAATATCCCACTGAATAAACTACAATTACTAATACGACATTTGAACAATGACTATGACTTTACTAAATTACACAAAAAATAATTTTGCTTGTAGTAGTGTTTCATCAGAAGTACATAACTCAAATCACAATTAATAATCTTTAGCTGTCATATATACTGCATTAAATGTGTTAATTACGACATGAAGTGAATGCAGCATAAGTAACAATTCTTGATTCCCAACCAAACACTGTGAGTATACCAACCAAGAAGTGTCTATCAGAGACCAATAAAATGATGACAAACGCTTTCTCAACGCTAAACATGGGTTCAGCAAGCAAAACTGCTAAAACACGCTGCAGTACAATGCCAACTGAGATTCTTATACATACATATTCCAAAGATTGAGATATACTTCTCTGTGTTGTAGTATAGGTTTAAGCATTAGTACATAATTAAAGCAAGCTAAGATTGCACAGGATGACAAATCTCACTAACCACGCTTTATACCACAAAGGCAGATCCAAACTATTTTACATGCATGTAAAACCACACAGAGCACTACAGCATTATGCCAGAAGGCTGTTACTAACTTGGCAGGAGTGTTGGTAATAACCTACAATGGACGAAAGGAAACAGAAACAAGGGCATTGGTTAGCAACTCATATAAACTTAACATGGAAGGGTTGTGTCAGTCAAAGTTTCCCAGATTTCCAAGGTGCAGTGTGTAATTTCAGAATTGTAAAAATAATGCCTGCTCAAACACTTCCTGTCTTCCACAGGACGTCCTGCACTAAACTCAAGCCACTGGTTGACCCAAGCTGGGCTACTCAAATAGACAAATTTGGTTTGTGGCACAGAAATAACACACTTCAACAGGAAAAGAGAAAACATTAGTGTGGTTTGAGTGCCAATGTGTGTTTGGCATGATAGACTTTTAGCGAGTAGCAAGTTGCCTTTTAAAGAGGCAAATAAATAAATAACCGAACGCAACAAACATGTCACTGACCACAACTGACATAAGAGAAATACATTTTCACAAGAGTGTCTCCCTGCAAAGATGTGACGGGAGGGAGTGAGGGGGGTGTATCAGTGTAGTTAGGAAACTGAACCCTGAAATTCCATGACCTTATATAGGAAGAGCAGCGACAGGTGCTCTCTCACCCATCTCTATCCATATCACTCGATGGCCTGAGATTTCCTCTGTGCTGAAGCACACGCTAAGACCCTTTTCACCACGTATGAGGAAGAGAGTAAACAGAGAGGGGTACAGGACATTGTCATCCATTAATCCACCACAGTACTGCCAAAGTGCATTGCTTTGAGGTTACAATGCAGAACTGAATCTGTCAAACTTTTAATGCTTTCTCTATACGACAGCTTGCAGAACATTAATTTATGCACATACAACTCTGGGGTCTGTTTATAAAAAATGTGTATGCTTTTTTTAAGAACCCTTATGCTTATGCTTACCAAGGCTGCATTAGTTTGATCAGAAATACAGTACAATTGTGAAATATTATTACAACTTAAAATACATGTTTTCTATTTGAATCAAATGTAATTTAATCCTGTAAAACTGAATTTACAGCAGCCATTACTCTGGTATTTAGGGTCATATAATCCTTCAGAAATCATTTTGATATGATACAGTAGCTTGGTGCTCAAGAAATACTTGCAGAGTTCAATGCAAAAGTTTAAGAACCTAAAATTTTCTTCTAAAATGAGAATTTTCTCAGGTCCCTATGCTTATGTTCAGTTATTTCACTTTAATGGTAAAGAAAAGAACATGGGAGACTGATAAAGTTTTGCTGTTTAATATATTTGTGGAAACCATGAAACATTTATTTCAGGATTCTTGATTAATAGAAAGAAAAAAAAACTGCATTATTTGAAAAAAGAAGTGTTTGCTGTCACTTCTGATCAATTTAATACATCCTTGCTAAATGTAATTGCTATCTATTAATGTCTTACTAAAGAAAAAATATCTGGCTGACCCCAGCATTTTAAACAGAGGTGCATTTTCGATTTTGACAGGCAATTTTTCAAACTAACTCCTCTGGTGGATGCATTATCTGGTATTACATGACTGTACCTGAAGGAGGGCCACCTCCAACTGAAGCCTCAGCTCAAATTTGTCTTGCACATTCCTTTAGAGGCTTGAAGCTTTAACTAGATCCTCCTCTGGCCTGCTAACGCCAGTGGGGAACGGGGTCAATGTAACAGATGTAACCTCTCTTTTCTGAATGTTGCATGGCCGCTGTCATTCTTCTGTCAAGAGCAATGCTAGCAACCAGGTGGAGCTGAGCTATAACCGGCCCACTGATTCTAACCTCTTTTAGAAACTCTACACTGTTAATTTAGTATTAAACGCTGGCTGCTAGCATCAGATCTCAGTCATTCTGTGATTACATACCCACTAGGCATGCCTGACCCCAAGCTCTTAACCCTCTCATGCAGCACGGCCATCTCTTGTAATGTCTCTGCAGAGTACAGACCGATGGGGGAGTTATACTGCTGTCTTTTTTGCCCAGAGGAGGATTTGTCCCTCGGAGCAGCTAACTGCCTTTGGGCAGGCAAAGAAGTTTCTCCGCTACTGCTCTCTACAGTGCTATAGGACTGGATGGTGCGCTTGCTTGAGTAGCTGGAGTTTGTCTCAGCAGAAGCCGAGAGGGCTCCATTCATTTGCACAGGCTGATCCTTAAAGGGGAACGTGTATGTGTGTGGACAGTGTTGAGAAAGAAAGAACAGAAGGAGCCGGTCAGAGAAAAGCTTAGAATGACAATAATTTAAGTTAAAACTATGTAAAGCACAAAGATTTTTTTTTGAAAATTGATGACTTGATGTTTACCAGAACGGAAAAGGAATATTTTACCACACAATTAAATTAAATTTAAATTCTCTCATAATTTACAGTATGTCTTAAATTGTTAGATTTTTTAATAGCCTTAATTGTTTTTTTTTATTATACTGAAGTAAAGGAATGGCATTTTAACCAAAATTCTGGATATTCTCAAACAAAGATGGGAAATGGCTAATGTTATGAAAGAATAAATTATTGTTTACCTAATATAAGCTTGTACACTTCCATTCACTACCACTTCCATTTTATAGATTTTAATATATTGAAAAATATCTTAAAATATCTTAACAATAATAAGTTTATTTGAACGCAGCACAAACAGTTAATATTAATATTAATATTTGTTAAAAAATTGACCCAAAATTTTTGAACAGTAATAGTAGGGATCGGGACTGTTCGTCTTTACTTATTAAACTGCATTTGACAGAAGAAGGGCATTGATATTTAATAAACACACATTTTGGTTACATTAAAAATATTCTTAATAAGTTTTTTATAAATATTTATTTATTTATTTAGTATTTTTGTCCTAAATAAATTGCAAACACAAAAACTGCCTTTACAGTACTGCATTTACAAATAGATGGATAATAATAAACTTAATAAATATGCTTATAGAAATAAAGCAAGAAAACAGGGAAAATTAAGATATAAAGGAGAGCTTAACTAAAAATGTAATTTGTAATGATGAAATACATTCACTTTATTTAGTGTACACTGCAAGAGGTTCCAAACTTTTATTACTTTTAATCCCAAACACAGTTACTGTAACTCATTTATGTGAATGCGTTCTAATAAAACAAACATTAGCCACAGCTGATTTTTTTGGTTAAAGCTGCAGTTAACAACTCTCTCCATTCAACCTCTTGTCCATTTTTGTACAGGAAAATAGTTGTTTATTTATTTGTTTTACAATCATTTGTTTGTTTATGTAATATTTACTCAAACATTGGTGTTTGTTAGGCTACAGATTATTATTTTACATTTAAAAAATGTGTTAATTCTGTTCTCAATTTGTTTTGTTTTTTTATATAAAAACACAACAAAAAGTACTGATAAGAGCACCATTAAAGTACCGGGTTGATAAGTGATACCGTTAAAACCTTAATGATTCCCATTCCAAAACAGAGGATTTACAGACTAACACATTATTTGTTATTAAATAGCAAACTAATTGTGAAGAGCATTACAATTAAAATGTTTAGCTGACTTTTTGCTCGAGTGTGCAAAGTGACAGCCAGCAGGGGGCATCATAAGGCTTTTTATATGCAGTACAACATTTATAATGATATCATACATGATACAGTCATACTGAGTTACAAGAAAATAATGGAATCTTTCATCTTACCCTCTAAAAAGAATCTAACACAATTCTAAAAAACATCCTGTTTTAACTTCAGCTAAAGCTTACACTAATGTTAAGTCTTTGGCATTTACATTTTATAAACAATCAAGTTGAATGTATGACCTGTTCTTGACTAAAAGTATGTGAATGCACAGACATATACTGTATGTAATGTTTGACAGACCTTCTGATGAGGGATCACAGGCATAGGGGAGTCAATCCTTGATGTTGTCATGGAAACTGGAATGGGTCGCTTTGACCTGTGATAAAACAGCATTTAAAGAAAATGACATAAGTGCTAAAGACAGACTGTCTGGATACCATCTTATATGACAAAATTGCAATGTCCAGTGGTGAACTCTAAACATTTCCCACACAGTTCTAGATGAATGATGCAGCCATGTGCAAACTTCTGGCAAGTACTTTTAGTTTTCCAGACCTCTCGACTTTCCTTTGAGATTGAACGCTGTCACAATAATAACATAATGAAGCCCATCCACAACAGAAGCAGTGGCATCAGCTTTTATAAAAATCCTTTTGTCCAAACAGACTTTGTGCAAAATAGAATTTTTTCAAAAGACAAAATTTAAAAAATTACTTGCATTGTACACAAAAGAGAAAAGCTAGCATACTTTATAGTGCACATTGTTTGAACGTTTGTGCAAAAAGAAAAGCACAAAGTACAATTGACAAAAGAGAAGTCCTTAAAACACAGTTGAGACAACAGATACGTTTTGACAAAGTGTTAAAGTTTATTCCACACTACACTTTCTAACAACTCTTGCAGAGGGAACTTTGGGATCTATTAAAAGTGTTAAAGCAAAAGAAGGATGGTCCGGTCGGTGTAATTCCTGCAGGTATTCTCGAAGAGCGGAAATTAAGGTGAACATGCCTTTTTTGGTGTTTTGTGAACTAACATTAAACCTGACTTAAGAACTAAGACATCAGATCAAGGATGTTTTTACAAACTCTTAGATGACTATTTATACTACATGCCTAGAATAAATGTCAGATATCTATATCTTTCATTCCAGTTGATCACCGTACTCAAGAAGTTTCAACACATCCTCATATTGATATGTTTCTGCTCCAATCATATGAAGCTGTTTACATGATCTTTTAAATGTGGCCCATTCCAGACATTGTCTAAACAATCATGTAATACACTCTAGCCTGTCATGTACACCATAACACAATTTATAATGTAATGTGAGTGTAATATTTTGTTACATTAGAACTTTGTCTAGTCCCCCAATCTCAAAACTATGTATTAGCATTATAATGCACATTTTAGTTTCTTTGCAATGTTTAAAGCAAGTGTAAAACATTATTTAGCATAAATATACACAGTTTGGGGGTCAGTTTCTGACTTTATTTGATTGAAAACACAGTGTGTGCATATATATATATATATGTATATATATATATATATATATATATATATATAGAATAAACCTATACAGTGATGTAAAGGTATCAAAATTTCA
>JAUCMT010000024.1:7006318-7030814 GCA_032357475.1 Enteromius thamalakanensis | reverse complement strand
CTGAAATTTTAGCTGGCATTACTTTACTATAGTTTTCAGTATATATTATTACAATGTAAAACTTTATTTCACAATATTATAGCTTTCACTGTACTCTTGCTCAAGTAAGTGCGGTCTTAGTGAGCATCTTTCCAAAAAGATTTTTAACATTTACACACACACACACACACACACACACACACACACACACACACACACACACACATACCTCCAAAACAACTATAATAACTATGCACTGTACCTTTGCATGGTAAGGGCCAGATTGAAGTTGGCAGACTTGATCTTGTTTTGGGCCTCCAGGTGTGTCATACCCTCTGTGCTGACCCCGTCAATGGCCACGATGATGTCACCCTGGATCAGGTTGCTGGAGGCTGCTTTGCTCCCTGGTGTAATCTGCCACAAACCAAACAAGCGTTTAATAAATGAAATACTGACAGGTCAGCACTTCTGCAAACACAATGCTCAGATAAGGTAATTATTTGTCTGCCTCCACATGAGATTGATAATGTAGGTATATATAAAGTTGTACAAAAGAGAAGGCTCGGTCATCTATAGGTGCTTGCTTGATACCCTCTCAATAAAATCAGTGGAGAATAAAAACACACACGGATCCTGAATCCATGACAGCTGGGTCCACAAAGAGATCTTAAGCACACATTTGGCATGCTGCTTAGTGCTTGAACAGATAATGTGTTCCTCTTGCTAAAAATAAAACTGTGTTTGCAGAATAAAGTCATGCTTAGTCTGAAAGTCTGAAATAATGCAAATGAAGTCTATAATATAAATGAAACAAAAACATGCCTGGGTTATGTTTCATGTGTTTTAAACAGGCTCTATGAGATTTATTAATATCTTTCACAATTTTTGTATACACCACTGTTAAAAGATTTTAAGTCATACATTTTTTTTTAAAGAAATGTATAATTTTATTCAAACTAAACATTTCTATTTTAAATTAATGCAGTTCATCAAAGAATCATGAAAAATGTTTTCGGTTTCTCAAAAATATTAATCAGCACAAATGCTTTCAGTACTGATATATTAAGAAATATTTCAATTCAGAATATTACAATGATTTCTGAAGGATCATGTGAGAGAAGATTGCTGAACATTTAGCTTTGCAATATAAAATGAAAAAAATTGACAACATATTTACTGCACATTTGATTTTGAATAAGATGAGCTGGTTATACTTGTGTGTGTGTGTGTGTGTGGAAACTGCAATGTAATAAAAGTTTCTAATGTTTCTAAAAATTAAGGTTAATTTGACCTCATTTAGATTTAAATAAGGACGTCAAAACCCAAACCCAAGTAAATTCTAAAGAAATTGTTAACTGCAGAATACTATTTTAAAAGATTGTGCATCTACACAGACATGTTGCGGACCATCATCTAGTAATGTTTGATATAAAAAAATATATGAAAACCTTGCAGATGGGTGGCACTGTGTAATCTCTGTATCATAAAACTAGGCTATCAGGATTTAGAGTCTGCTTCTTTTCTTCTAAATCTGGTGATGTTTCAGCTGTGTTTTGAGCCAGAAGCATCTCTTTAAAGTTTGACTGTGCACTTCTGAGAGCCAGCTATGTTTCATTTAAAAAAACAGTGTGAATGCAAAATGATTAAAGTTGTGAGCATGTTTCTCTCTAATCTCCCCTGGATAGATTATGAAGTTTTGACACAGTGATATAATTTACTTCCTGAGTGACTAAAATTTCCATTGAGAAGGACTGAAGAAATTACTCTGTATTTTTTTCCATCTGTCCTAAATTTTTAATGAATAAATGAACACATCTGAGCCAAGGATTTAGACACAGAAGTGCCAAGACGGCAAAGCCTATTTCAAGTGCATGAGAAGTGGACAGGCCATAATCAAGAAATAAAAAAGTACAGTGTTTGAAACAGCATACAAGACATACAAGATCACTCTGTGAAAGTTAGTTTGTTGTCAATTATCCAAAAGCTATCAAGCAGTAAGATGTTAATTTATAGTAGAGAGCAAAACATTTAGAGAGCGAGTACTGTAAATGATGACAGAATTTCCATTTTTGTGTGAACTATCCATTTACTAAAGGTCATGGGTCACCTTTGGTATCATATCTGCAATATCTGTGTCCAGATGTTTAGAAATTCTGAATTGAATCAACCCTTAATAATAATTCTTCTTTGGTTTTCGGTTCTGTAGATTAGTGTCATACATTGATCAGTTCCTGCTATTTGATTCTCACTAACTACTGGAAAGCTTTAAAAGCCTGTGGTACCTAAACTGAGCCTTTGACAAACCAGCAAATGGTCCTGCAGGAATACCAAACTGACAGATGGAAAGGAACAGCAGAGCTGCCCAAACAACATCATCATGTACTATGTAGCATATGATTCCACAAGATTGTAGAAATGTATGGAAGTCCAAATTTAAGGAGTTTAAACAAACACTTTAAACTACAGAAATTATGCAACTTAATAATACTTAATTTGAAGTTACATTTAAATTCCACTTGGCTTTGAAATCTGAGGGATGTGCAAATGGATGAATTTGATTGTTTCTTAAGGACCTGCCACTTTAACAAGAAAGCTCCATTGTTTATTGTCAATAGAGATGTATTGTAGAAAGTAGATTATGCACGGGCGTCACTTTCAAACCTGTTAGCTTTTTGTTGGTCACTGCAGTAAATATCACCAAATTGTCCAAACTGAACCCTTAGTGAAATTTTAGATGGCATGCATTTCTATTAAAAAGACTGTATTTCACCGTCCCAAAATAACAAGTATGACTGTAAATCTGATTCAGCTGTTATTCTCAACTGATACTTTTTCAGACCCCTCTTGGTACATCAAAGGCAATCTAATTTATAACAAAGGGATAAACTAGTAATCAGTATAATAGTTTTTTATCTTTCTATCATGAATCAAGGATATCTGGTTACTAGCTAAAGCTGATAATTGTTAGTTAAACAAGAATCTTTAATTGCAGGCCTTGAGTGTTTGCTTATGCTTTCAGCTCCCATGTACTGTAAGACTGTAGCTTATTTGATCAGGTTTACCCATTACACATATTTTTGCACAATAATCAAAAAACAAGAAAAAGCCTGCAGATTCAATAACATCTAGATAATTCAGTCCATAATATCTCATAAATCAGTGCAGTTGTTAGGAAAAGCTTGCAGCGTGTGGCTACTGTGTGTAATATCTTTAAAAATGTATCAGTATGTGACAGCTGTGTTTCCACTACTGTGGTCACGTCCACACTGTGTATGAGCTTAACATGATCAATGCAATCCGACACCTGGAAGGGCTGTATTTCCAAGCACTTCACACATACTCATAGGCAAATATGACAGATTATAACTTGCCCTTCTTGCATACTGCCATGGCACGGTTTTTGATAATCTTTTTTTTTCGAATTAATTAACCAGCTCAAGTTAACTGACCATGTTTATGAACCCAATATAACTGCATCCCCCAACTGGTGAACTCCAAATTCACAAATTAATGAAGTCTGTCTCATATGCTTATTAAGGTACACGCCTGTAAAAATAAGCCAAGTAGGTTTAGCAAAAAACCTCTGCTGGTCTGGGGATCTAGTGTCTAACCTTTAGAGTTTGGTATTACACTCACAGTTAGACATCCACGATGAGTCTAAAATAGCTTTGAATAACTTCCTCCTCCTTTGAAAAAGTGTGTAATATATATGATGGTCTGTGTATAACTGTATATAACTACCCACAGTGGCTAGCAATTGCAGTCTTTTTTCTGCTTGACAGCTGCTCTAATTGTGTCTATGTGAATGGGTGCTACCCACTAGAGTGCAGGGGTTGTTTTAAGAGTCTTCTTCCTCTATAAATGTCAAGTCTAATTGCCACATGTAGCAGGGGGAGTGTCCTGCCACCTTCAGAAAGGCCACTGTGATAGTAATGTTCATGTGCTGGGGGCAACATTCCCATAAAATGACCTGTGCTACAAATTAAAAGGATTACTTTACCTAAAACAAAATTTATATGAGTTTGGAATGATAGTAAGTGATGCCAGAATTTTAATTTCTGCGAGATTCAGCCCTCTAAGACCTCATTACTTACAGGCCATGTAGCAAATAAATATTAGAGCTGTGGCCCTCCAGGAACACAACTGAATGTTCCCAGATCCAGAAACGTAATGTTAGAAAACAAATCACAGTCCATTTGACATAATTTACTGAATCATTCATTTCTTCTTTTAGGGGAGAGCATGTGTATGTGTTGTGATACTCTCAAAAATGGGGGAAGATGCAACTCGGGGGATAAAAACGGTTGAGTAAATGGTTACTTTTGTGAAAAAAAAAATTAAAATAGTATTCTCGTAGCGTCGCAAAACTGATGTTGAGCCACTGATGTCACAAGGATTGTTTTACTGATGTTTTGACTATGTTTCCGGACCTGGGAAAATTTCCGCTGTGTTGCTGTCTATGGAGATCTCTCTCTGATTTCATGCAAACATTTTAATCTGTGTTCTGAAGATGAATGGAGGTGAGTAATTAAAGACAGAAATTTCATTTTGGGGTAAACTATCCCTTTAACGGCAGAAAAGAAAGATTTTACTTGTTTTAGTACATGTACTGATACTGTTGCTTTGTGCAGGGTTAGCAAAACTAACGGCAAAAGGAAATGGAAGGCAGCATGGGAAAACAAAGGCTATGAGAGACTGAAGGGAGGATTACCAGGTCTGGCACACAAAACATGCATTAACTCTCTATTCTAGCTCATTCCAATTGATGCCTGGATGAATGAGTGGCTGATATGCCAGCTCAAATCTCCTGCTCACTCACAGCGGCACAAAGAAGCTGTTCTGTGGGTCAAGTAAATCATGGGGGGAAAGTAGGCCACAGAGAAATCTAGAGAGAGACATTTGATGGCTAGACACATGAACTGTAAAGCAAAAATAAAATAAAGCCAGCAAGAAATCATAATGCACCCTATATACAGTCTTAATAAACTGGTCCTATTTTGGTAACATTTGGTAAATATTTTTTGTCACATGACACACAGCAGCCACGAATGCATTGTATAACTGATACAGGCTTATGTTTTTGAAATATTCCCAGTTGTTAAGTAAATGAATTTAGCATCTTTATAGATAATGTTAGTTGATCTATAATGGGCCACGGGCAAATTAGCCTAATAGTGCAATCTATTTACTATGCATTAAAATCAGTTTTTTTAGATATGGGTGTCATGCCATAAAATATTTTTAATAAGGCTGACTAATTATAACACTTTCCTTATACAGAAAGAAAGCAAAGAACATTTAAGTTTTCCAAGAACATTTTTTAAGGACTCCTAAAAACACTGTGAAATTATTATACTTACATCATAAGCACATCTGCAGTTGTTTCTGATAATTCAGCAAGAATTCAGCAAGCTGAACACCTCTGATTGGTCATTGTATTCATAAGATCAACAGAACCTAAATATAAAGAAAATCCACTTTGCTCACAAATCTTAGGGGATATGACGCCTCTGCATGTCATGCACCAATTATGATTTGAATGAACTGTCATGGTGTCAAAATATCTGAAATGGTGAAGACTTGCCCATGATTGAGGCCTGAGCACTTAACCAGATGGGCTCATTTATGCTAACAAGAACGAAAAGAATCCGACACCATATGAATGCAATGTGACCTGATCCTCTCCTGCTGTAGCACCCCTCATATAAGAGCTGAGTAAACCACCCTGACACCAAATGAATAAAACACATGTGAAAAAGGCCAAGACTTCATCACAGCACACCAAAGCCAACCTGTTAAATTACCTGAGAACAAGCTTTGCTTAAACACATCAAACATTTCTGTACTTCTGAAAGGAAGCGTGTCATTTTGCTGGATGTTGGTATATAATAGCTCTAAGAGTCTTCCCCAGCAGGACTGACCTGACCTTCAGCAGCCATCTAAAAACAGCTCTGCCTGTCAGCAGCACTAGCTTCAGGCTCACACAGCAAACACCAAGACTGGTACTTGCTGCCTACTGGTTTGGGGCTAGCATTATATAATAACATTACTGACATAACATTGACTTCGTTCATCACGTTAATTAGTTAAATATATCAAGCTAAATAAATTGCATGCTTTATGATGTCCGTATAAATCATTAGATTAGTCGGATGGACCACAACTGAATGCCATCATCTCTTAACGTGATGCAATGTGACACAAAATCAGTCTATAAGAAGAAATTTAATGTTGTCAACATTTCACAAAAGGGTAACAAAAATCAAACAATCAATAAGACATCCTGTCACTTGTCGCAACGAAACAATTCATTTTAGAGAGATTATCTCATGCATATAGTATACACTACCATTCAAGAGTTTGAGGGTTGATAAGTTTGTTTTTTCAAGTCTCTTATGCTTACAAAGTTTATTTGATCAACTTGACCTACAGTCTAAACAGTAATGTTGTAAAATATTAGTACAATTTAAAACAAATGTTTCCTTTTTTAATGTGCTGAATTTGAATTTTCTAAAGTCTATATTGTCACATGATCCTTTAGAAATCAATAAAATCAATATTTGAATCTGCTGTTCAAGAAACATTTCTTTATTATATCATTATAAATGTGCTGCTTAATAACGTTTTTGTCAGGATTCCTTAGATTAAATAAAAAAAGCACTTATTTGAAAGATCATACATTTGTATAGTCAATTATGAACTGAGTGCTCAATAACAGTACCATTTTTTAAATAAAAATTCACTTGTACGTTGTTAAATCAAATATTAAAATAGCTACTAAAGCTACTTTTTTTCTTCCAACTAGTTAATAAGAATCCGCTTTAAAAAACTAAGTAGGTTTGTGTTCATTTGCCAGTATCAATCTTCCTGAAGACTGACTGGATTTATCAATTTCCCTCAGCTCTGTAGAGAATAGGCATGCGGAGAGATGTCATATAAGCAGTCCAGCACTGGAAAGTCACAATAAAAATCAACTTTGTCAGGAACGCTCTCAACAGGGGTGTTGTGCTATTTCAAGAACTTGCTTAAAAAAAAAAAAAAACAACTACAACTCTGAATGTGGTCCAAGTGAGGAGACAGCTACATTTGTGTCATTAATCCAACACGGTGATTGTATTAATGCAGATCAAATTCAAGCCTACCATAAAACCCAATCTTCACAAGCTTTAACTGGATGCTCAGTAAATACCATATGAATGAGAGTAGCTCTTAATTTGAAACGTCCATATTTGAACACCCTAATATCACTTCGCAAAGGTGAAACACTATTCCACCAGTTGGTGCATCAGGATACGTCAAAGAGAGACCACAATAATATTATGCTGAGTTTTATAATATTAGGCTACTGCAAATGCCCTTCACCGAATGAAGCATCCTGAAACTATTTGGCAGATGCTAAAGACTGGATCCCTGTTGACATTTAACTGTAACATCTTTTCAGAGGCAAACACATTTCTAATGTCCACAGGGTCAAATGAAATGTCACAGAACATTAGTGTAAGTATATGGTGATTTAGTGCTGGGTAACCCCATAACTTTCCTCTTTTACATCGGAGGTCCCAACCCCCCTTTACTCCTACCACCACTCAGTTCAATAGGATAAATTATTTTCTCATCTGTGCTATTCTATACATGCTAGTGACAACACAATGGCTGTAACAAGCTTGGATCTGAACTTCCTGTCAATAATGCAAATGCTTGATTATTACACATAGTTTTCATAAAATAAAACATAAACATACAATGCATTTAGTGAGTTCATAGACTAGATTCAGTTTAATTTAGTAGCTAAAAAAATGTTAAAAAAATTGTCAATATCTTTTTGTTGCTGTTACTTAATTACTATCTAGGCCTAATACATTCTCCAGATAAAAGTATTATTTTCCTTAGAAGTTCCTTTTCATCCAAACCACCCAGAGGTATTTATATCCCTCATCTGCTGCTTTCAGTTTGAACTGAATTGCAAGTTCATGCTTTCTGTGTGCCATCTGTTACAGTCTGAGCTGCTCTCAGCCAAGAGAAACCCTCATTTCAGCACCTAGCGCTGAATAGGAGCACAGCATCTGCCAACAATATTTCACCCAATTCAGAAGGCCAGTATATATACATAGGAAAAAACTGTGATATTGTAGAATATTATAGCAAAAACATATAAAAGCAATTAAAGTTTTTAAAATAATTTTGCAACCATTACATGATATTACAGAAATCATTCTAATATTTTGATTTTGTGCTCAAGAACCATTTCTCATTATCGTCATTGTTAATAAAAAAATATATTTAAATATATTTTTCAGGATGAATACAAAAAATTCAAAAGCACAGCATTTATTTAAAATATACAAATATATAATTTTAATAACAATGTAAATTGTCATTTTCAAACAATTTAATGCATTCACAATTATATTATACTACATTACATACAGATAATTATTCTTCAATCTCAACAGCTCATAAACAAGTCCAGAGCCGTTCATTATTGTATGTTTTAACCCTCAGAACAAAGTCTCCAGCGCTGAACTGGAATTCTCACTAGCTGGTCAGTAAATAGCACCCAGGCCGTCCGTCTCCTGTGGGCTGGTGAATAAAATTCATCCTCTTAAGTTACACGGATCCTCCTCAGACCTACTAATGTGATACTCACAACACATGTAAATCTACGTCTTGATTCAAATGCAAAATAACAGAAGACTTCTTGCCTCCTTTCCTGTAGGTCTGCACACCTGTGAGGTACTTTTATAGAAAAGCCCCCTGTTGAGCCAAGCGGCAGCCAGAACAAACGTAAGACAGGGTACCACCTGTCACTCCACAGTGACTGACTAGGCCCAGTGCTACTGGTCTTTTCCTGTAGACAAACAGACCTGCCACACACCTCTTGATTTAGATATTATTAGTAACCAGTAAAGTAAGGCCAAACGGCTGTCAAATGTTAGAAATAAAAAGGCCTAGAAAAGCGTCAGAAGATTCCAATCTGCATTACGATACTGTTGAAGGTGTCTACGTCACTATAATATGACTAACACTATGGACCACCTAGGATAGTGGCAGGACAAAAATTCTTCCTGACCGCAGGCTATGTTGGCAGAGCTGACAAAATGGCAGTGCATCATCTCTTTGTAGCACGTACTGCCACCGTTTGACCGCTCGATCACTGTCTGACTTTTTTTTTTACACAAGAGGATCTATTTTTTCAAGACGCTCTAATGCCAGCAACATATTGGGGCAGTGAATCTGTCCTCACTAGAGAAGAGGTGCATGTGGACTGTGCTCTTATTTGAAGACACTTCAACACAATCACACAGATATATTTATATACATTTACAACAGATACATCTATAGTGATACGCACTCAATGCTGACAATATAACATTCTCTAATATGTTTTATTATGATTTGAAGAACTAAAATCTTTCCACTAGGTCAACTATGCATGTTTGCAGAGCTAGAATTGCTACAGTACAAAAAGTACTCTCCCTTCTGTGATATCTGACCGTCTTTACTTACAATAAAGCCCTCATAAACACTTTCTGCACTCATTCATCCTGACTTCCTTGTATATATCAAACTACAATTTCACAGAACTAGCTGTTCAAGAGAAGCATCAGCCATCTTCACTTCATGTCACACCCAAGAATAACAGCAGAGCAAGAATGAATCGACTCGAGTGCAATGAACTTACAGCATATATTACTATCAATACTTGTGCATCTGCATTGCACATATGGATCAAAAAGATTCCACACTAAAGCAGCACTGCGTAAAGACTACTATATAATTCAGAAAAAACTTTTCACAATATCTACACAAACTTTACACCAAGATATCAATCACTTCTACGAGGCACAAAATGCACATGCCCAAATCATGGATATAGCATAATCATAATACAGTATTATAATATAGGAGAGGCATAATCATTATAATCATTTGATGAATAATGTCATTACTATACATAACGAACAACTCTGGATCAACCACAGATCAGCAAAGAATCAAGTACCAAGATAATGAATGAATGAAGGAACTATAAATCAAGTCATACTGTAGCAAAACGATGCCTCATAATAAGAGAATTGGGAAAACCTAAACTGAACTGAAACTGAATTTAACTAAATACAAATTTGAGTGAAACACTTTTTTTTACTTACACAGCCCTCTAGAAAATTGCAATTAGGTCGATTAGACTCAATCTACATACAAGTAAACGCATGCTGAACTAATGAGTGTTTGGCCAAGATTTGGGGGTCTTACCCTGGAAACGGTAAGGGGCATGTTGAAGTCCTTGCCTCCTTGCAACCGGAAGCCCCAAGGCGAAGGTCCAGCGAGTGAAACGTTGTATGAAGTCATTGTTCAAAAAAGCCTGTGTATTGTTTAAGCAACAGAATTTCTCCAAACGGATGGGGAAAATGGATTTGGAGGGGGGCGGGGCACGTGCCAAACAGCCTCTGAAAGAAGAAGGGGAAAAAAGTGTAAAATGAAATGAAAAACCCCTGCAGGCCAAAAGGGTCAAAGTAACAGCTTAAAGCAAGGAATACAGGCCCAGCCAAACTGTAACTAATGCAAAATAACTGGAGCAACAGAGAAGAGCTATCAGCCAGAGGAGGAGGATTCTTGCCTGTTCAGATGAGCTGGACAGACAGCCTAAGAATAGCTGCCTCTCTGCCGAGAGCGATAGCACTATGGCATTGTGGGGAGGGGGGAGGAAGGGTTACTTATATGGCATGTAAGGGGACACCCAGAATGCCAGGCCTCCCATGATTCACAGAGCTAATATAGCCCCCTCTTAGGCTAAAAGATTTTTCTAGACTCCTTTCTTCTAGGGTGCACCTTCTATCTGGGTACTGGACTAGTTTGGGTTTGGGTTAGAGTTAGGCTTAACTCCTTGCAAGTGCAAGCTGGCTGATTCTGAAAAAATTCAATAAAAGGTCAGCCCCTACGGACACAAACAAGCTTATCTCATTCATTCACAGTGCATTCTGGGATTGAACTGTCTCCTGTTTAAGTGAAGTGTCTGTCATCATCTTAAATACACTGATATTTCTACATTCACAGTCAGTAAAAAAGCATTTTTAATGTTACAAAATATTTAAAAAATGAACATTTCATAGTATCCACCAAAATATTTCAGTACTCAGAAAATAATAAATATTTTTGAGCAGCAAATCAGCATTTTAGAATAATTTCTGGTGGATCAATTGACACTAAATACATTAAACACACATTTAAATCATAGTAATATTTCATATTTTGATTTATCTATTATTTTTAATCATATTTATTACTTTTTATCATTTTATAATTTTTTATCATTATCATTTTAAATAAATGCAGCTCTGGTGACCATTAGAGACTTCTTTAAAAAATCCTTAAAAAGGTCTTAGCAACCCACATTTTGGAAGTGTACTGTATCTTTATAAATACATTAACTTCAGATGCAATCCATCAACATTTAAAAATATTCCATTGGCATTGTAATCATAATGCAGTATGTAACTTTTTATTCTTTACTGCAAACAAACCTTGAATGGCATCTACATGAGATAATGTTATCCAAGCATTCAGAGGCATCTGGAGGTTCTTTATGAGCAGCTTTAAACAAAGAACGAGTGGCAGTGAGAAAAGCCTGATATGCTCTTATTGCTCTCAGAGAACCCAGATAAGAGGACCTCTCGTGCACCAGCACATCACAAGCTCCGCACCGAGACATCGGAGGAAAGATAACCACTGAGGACCTGCCTGTTCGCCCAGCCTAATTTGGGAGACCTCTAGTTTGCAGCTAAGTTTAGCGCTCTTTGTCAACGGAAGAATTTGAAGTAATACTGTACATGAATGTTCAACAATCAGGCCTTCATAATCGGCATTTCAGGGAACAAGAGTCCTGGACCGTTTGTGACATTGTTTTGATAATTGATACAGTGCTAGTCATTGTGAGCCTTGGCAAAGACATAACATAACCCACTACTATCGTAAAAATGTGCATTGAGTTTTTCTGAAAGTCATTTTCTGATTTATGTGTCTTTTTTAACCATTCATACTTGTATATTTTGTATATCCTGCCATACATTTATCTGTATGTGCTGTTTATATGTGTGCGTGTAATTATATACAGTATATATATATATATATATATATATACAGTATATAGATAGAAAGATAGATAGATAGATAGATAGATAGATGGATAAATACACACACATTTATATTTATATATACATATACACATGTAAATACATACAGATAAATTATCTATGCATCAAATTGATTTTATGTCCATAATAATTTAGAGATAGACCACATTGAATACTCTGAATACTGATGTACCTTAGAGCAGATCACATGAGAGTATGTACATTATTTGAACCACCAATATGAATCTACACAAAAACACAATGCCATAGGATATTGCACTAGTTGATTTACAATAATTTGGTCAAGTGTATACATCCAGACAACAGTCCTTATGTAATGTCCTCATGTCTATGCCTGTAACAACAAATTACTTTTATTAACATTAATTTTGCGGCAAGGATTCCCAATAAAATTACAGAATGAATGAAAAAGAAAATCACAACAAAGCTAACTGGAGCAGCATCCAACAGTTGTTTTATCCCACCTCAATAAGAACACTACATCTTTTTAACATGCACAGCAGTGAATTATATGTAGCTACTACAGTATAAACAAATATAACTGATCCATCTTTGACCAGATAGAAACATGGAAAACATGGAAATTATGTCCCTTGCAAAACTACACACATAAAGAAAGAAAGCAAAAACAATTCAAAGAGTTTGAGCATCACTCAATCAGTGTTGCAAGAAAGCAAAACAAGACACATGCACTTGAAATTCAGAACGATAGCAGACAAGCCCTTGACTGCAGAATAGTCTACATTTAGACTCTTTAGTAATATATAGTAATATATCGGTAGGTATGGAACAATGGGAAAACTATGAATGAAGCTGTAACGTTAACTGAGAGACGAAGCTTATAGAAAGGTTTTCACGCGACTGCAGCCACACTGATCGTCTCGAGTTCAGTGTCAAGCCTGTTGCCCCTATTTCCATTCAACAAACCGTTAATAAAGACAAACAACTTCTCAAAGTTTTCTTCAACCTACATTGCATGTTTAAAGTTGCTTTACACAGACAGCCGCGAGCTTTGCAGTTTGGAGTCGCTCCGTTTCCTCCAGAGGCGAGCTCTGTCACTCACAAGATCCATGGAACCCCCGGTGTACGTAAGCGCACGGGACGCAAATTGACCAATCATACTATGCTGAAGGTTTAGCTCATGAATATTAATTATGAAATGTGGCGTTCCCCCGTAGGCCTCCCTGATTCGCTGGAACGCAGTCGCCGAGCTAATCAACGGTCGAATTAACGAATCATCATATGGTGAGCGTTTGGCTCATGAATATTACTTAGCATTTGTGACTGATGTGTTAGTGAGTTACCAAGCAACACAGTATGACCTGATAAATATTAATGAGTAAAGTATTTTTCCCCATAGTAGGATTCGTAATTTCCCACAAGAGACGAGAAGAAAGAGGGATTTTCATTAGAGAGGAATTATTAAAGAGACAGTCGCACCTCGGTCGCCCTTGCTGACTGTTTTGAAAATGAGTCAACCTAACATGAGATCTATTAAAGAGCTTTAAAATTCTCCAGGGCCCTATATTTAATTCACTAAACTTAGTTCTCATCCGTATTTAAAAAAGAAAAAAAGCATCTTAAACCAGCATAAGCTTGTTTGCTGCTCTTTAAACTGGTCTAGCTGGCCTGCAAAGCAAAACACAAATGTAGCAAGCTCTAAGGTCCCCTAAAAAGCAGTGAAGCATAACTGAGAGCTAAATGTGATAAATGAATGTTATTTATATATGCCGGTCTAAAGGTGGCACCGTTCAGAGGTTTGGGGAGAACAGTGGACCTCAGTCACAGTGAATGAATGAATAACTGCTGTTAGTGATGCACATCTTGCCTTCCTGGAGCACATCAGCCAGTAAGAGTTGGGAAACATATATTCTTCATTTTTCATGCTCACATATAATATATATTACTTACAATCAGATTTGTCCATGAATCATATTGACACACTGGTGTAAATGCGTAAATGGATTAATGGGTTAGCTCAACCAAATGTCATTAATTACTCACTCTATGAGCTAAAAAGTATTCTCCTGTGGTCACAAAACTTAAGTTGCCACTGATGTCACATGGACTTTTTTGCCATGTTTCTGGACCTGGGATTATTTTAGTTGTATTGCTGTCTATGGAGGGACAGATGGCTGTCTAATATTATCAAAAATATCTTAATTTGTGTTCTGAAGGTGAACGAAGGTCTTATGGGTTTGGAACGACATGAGGGTGAGTAATTAATGACAGAATTTTCATTTTTAACTAACCTTTAATATTACATTTTAGGCATAAGAAACCTTTGCTCAAAGAGAAAAGAGTGCTAAAATACACACTTGTGTTACTTTCCCAAGCCATAAAGGAATATTGTGTGCAAACATGTCTTGCTGTAATGTTTAATGTCATATGTGCTTTTTCAAGAGCCACTGCTGAATTGGCAAATGGCACATTGCCCACAGGAGGGCATTGTGTAAAGACTATTTAACCACACATACATGATTATATGAATAATGTTCTCAGGTACCTTTGAAGAGAAGGCATGACTGAGATGGAAATCCACACATTTTACATTCACATGCCCAATATTTCTAGTCTTTACTATTTCCAGACTGTGCAGTGTTGTTCAAATGTTTGGGGTTGATTTTTTAATGCTCACTCTTATGCTCACAGCTTCATTAATTTTATCATTAATATATTCCTAGTAAAAATATTAACATTACAGGTTCAAACACCTGCTTTTATTTCAATATATATTTCTCAATATTGCTTAACAGATAAGAAAATAAAATTAAAAACAGCAGTTATTTAAAACATAACTGTTCTTGTAAAAAAATAAAAGTTTTTCCTGTCTCTTTTCGATTTTATTTAAAGTCTAAATGATACCATTTTGTACAGTATTGTACATCAGTCTGTATTTGTTTGTCCTCTTTACAACACGTTACTATATACAGTAAAACTTAACTTAGTGAGCTCATGCAGTTCAAGATGTAGCCAGAGGGGGGCAGATGTGCTTAGCCTTTGAGTACAATTAACTTAAAATTACTTGCAGAACCATAAAACGAAAAAAAAAGCCTAGTAAACAACTATCATTTCTCTATCCCAACTTTATCGCTGAGTTTAAGAACAGGGTTCTTGTCATGTAAAAACCCCTTCATACTCAGAAGCATTTATCCTGGAAACGTAGGGAACTTTTGCTGTGATTCTCTTAATGCAAATCAAATACCCTGAAAGTTGTGGTTGAGAAAAATGATGTCAAATCATTAGTGACAGCATGTGTTAGTGAGGACAGTGATGTCCGAAGGCTAGAGGAACATCTCTGTAAATAGACCAGCTTTTTTTTTATTTAGTAAAGTCACTTGACAGTAATATTTTATGAAGGAAATGTTAAAATATACTTTTGCTAATTTGAATATAAAAGTACTTGCTCATCTCCATATTCCACAGAGTATAGAAACAATGTGTAGAACTGCAGGTTTATTTAAAAAAATAAATAGGATCAATCACATAAGAGCATTACAAATATACAATAATGTTCTCCTTGGTGTTGGATAAGTAACTGTGTCTTTCGTGTGAATGGATACACATTAACAAATATATATTCTAATATAATTTGAGATTATACTTAATAACATGTCATCTGGACAAATAAATGATTCCTTTTTACAAACAAACCACTCAAGAACAAGCTAACACTATAACTCTAAAGAGCGCCACAATGTTTATTTGCTAAACTGTGTCTTCCAGAACTATCTAGAAGAGCAGCCACCATCACAGTTGTGTTACATCCAGTCACTGAGTAAAAAGGCAACATAATTGTTCAAATCCTTAATAGTTGAATATAATTTGCTTGGGTGCTCTAAAGTGAATATTCAAACAATGCTAATTAAAAACATAAAGAATAGCAAAAACAACACGCTGTAGAAGAGGATGCACATGTGAGCGTGTGATCGATATTCATCAGTCATGGAAACACACACAGCATGTATGACATAAGTTGTGCATTGTCTGTTGGTGTGATTTAAGGAGATAATGTGTACCTGCTCCAGGCATACGCATTCTGTGACATTTTTTCCCAAAGCAATACAAAAATCTTTTATCCCTCCAATCACTAGATTACATCAGTTAAACAGATGATAAACAGATGCTTTACAGTGAATTGAGGTATTTGGAAACTATGACAACAAATTAAATTCCACATTCTAAACGCTGACGTTCTTAGGGTTCTATTGCACCAGACTGTTACCTTCAGAGGCCATTAGTAATATTACAAGAATTTTACACACACACAACTTACATTTAGCCTAAAGTAAAACTAAAAGGTCAAAAAACTAAAAATGATCACAGTGCCTCAGGAGTAAGAGTTAGCTTGCAAAAGCTTCCTATCTTAAAGCTACACTATTGGCATTTTAGAGGAAAAAGTAAGTAAATTACAGTGTTCTAACGATTTGTACTACCCTGTCAGATTTTCCTACCTTCCATTAAAAAGTAGTTATTAAAAATAAAAAACGACAAATTTTGTGTTTTATTAATGTGTACACATACCTCAACCCTAAACCTACCCTTACAGTTATGAACATACATTAAATGTTGTTCAGGGTGAGAAAAAAAAATGCGCAGTAAGCACTTGTAGGAAAATATCACGGGTAGGGCAAAATGTTAGAACGCCTTTTCTTTGGACAAGCTCTAAATAACTTCTAGCGGTTACAACGCAAAACTGCATGAGTAAAAATATTGTGCCCCTGCGCAAATGAAGGTAATTTTTACACATAGAAACGGTGTTTCTTACCAGAGCAGAACTTTATAAGTTCTATGTCTTTAATTGGTCTTATTTGCACTGACAGCAAACCTTTAGCTTCATGCTTCACCAAAAATGCTTACAACATCAGAACTAGTTTACTTTGTGTACAGATATGGCAAGATAAGCATATGAATAACACATGTAGCCTATACGATTTCTTGCCTAAAATTATAAATTAGTGTTAAAGTTTTATCAGTGTTTTGAGGTAAAGAGCTCAGAAGATGCATTTCTTTAAACTCCCCTCGATAACAGTTTGCTTGTTTTGTGTAATAAATATATTACTATATAAGTATATAATATTAGTATATAAGTTACACAGTGTAGCTTTAAGTCTGAATATCTGATAAGTTTCATATTCAAAATGAGATCACCTCAATGACTTTACAGATAAAACAGGATCCTGGCTTCCTTTTGCATACCTTGATGTTCTGTGGAAGCAAGCATTTTAGTGTCTCATGAGCAAAACATACATACCACACATGTCTTAAGATGATCCTCTTAAGCAAATCATTCAGTTTGAGTCTTGCTTTGAGTGAAGATGGTAAAATACTAATCAGATATAATGACATAATAAAAAAATACATTTATAATGTACAAGAAAGACCAAGATTTAAAGCGTAATACTAAAGCAAACACAAAGAATTCCTTAGTAAGCTGATATTACCTGTACATGTTATTTGACATTGATGACAGGCTAAAATAATATGAGATGCCCCTTCTCTCCATCTTTGCCTGATTTAAGCACTGTCACTGTATTCAAATAGAAAACATTGTGTAAGAGTTGAGGTCATCACATGTAAAAGACATTCTTTACATTCTGTGAAACAGAGCACTGATCCATCTCTCAGGGTTTGTCTTCATTTCAAGTTTCCCTTACTAAATGTCTAAACCACAAAACAGGATAATGCACAAAAACACTAAACCCCAACACAAAGCTTGAAGGTTAGATTCAGACTGCGAAGTGAAGAGGTATGACCACTAGAGATACTGAGGGTGAGTTTGATTTATTTTTATTTTATTTTACTGATGACGAGGGTTGTCTAATAAGCGAGCGGACTCAGTTGGTTCAGCAGCAGTGGACAGATGCACTGCCCCCTGCTGGACTCCTCCACGAGAGTCTCTTCTGGGTGGATTTGCACTTGAGCGGCTGCTTTTGTAGCTGGGCCGTACCGAAGGCAGGAAAGAGCTAGACTCTGAGGTGATGACAATACTGGGAATCCGACCAATCGCACCTCTTGAAATCGGCATGTCTGTACCGTCACCAGCCTGCACACAGCACAGAGGAAGGTTTTGAGAAATTAAATCTACCTATTTCCAATTATCAGCCTTTATTGTGCATGAAATCAGAATTAAAACAAACTTTTCCTGGAGATAACGCTGCTGCAATCAAGCTCAAGATGGCTGAATTCTTGGTTTAATTAATAGGCATTCATGTATGAAAGATGTATGATTAGGATTATTCTTTCAAAGGCACATATTTTTCCTGCAGAAAAGGGCATTTAATCAGCACATAAAGGCTTTTGTTTTTTTCTGCAATCAAAATACAAATTCATTAACTAATTCGATTATTTTTCAAAAGCACACTGCGATTCATCAAACAGCATTCTAGTTATTTGAATGTGGTTTTTCATGTATAAATTTGATTGCCTGGGAGAGTTTGTCTGCCAGTCACACCAGAACAATATGTTTCTGACATCAACACATTTTATGAACCATGCCGTCTTTAGGATCCTCCAAAAGCTTGATTGTTACATAGTGAACTCAAACAGACTTACAGCTAAAGGGTTAGCATGGTCCTGTTGAATGAGTCCAACCACAGACACATCTTCCACATCAGAGGAACTCTAGGTCAGAAAAGAGACAGTCATTAGAATAATTAAAAACTTCTAGGGTCTAGTTAACTATTAACTTGTTAACTATTGAATTTTCCCTCAATAAACCCTTCATTTGTTGCTTATTAATAGTAAGTAAGGTAGTTGTTGAGTTCAGGTATTGGGTAGGATTAGGGATATATGTAGAAGTTAATGTAGAGTAAGGCATTATTATGTGGTTTATTAGCCTTAATAAATGGCTAATATTCTAGTAATATGCATGCTAATGAGCAACTAATAGGATTAACCGTGAAAAAAAATTATTTCTGAAGAGTCATACCACAGGAATAAATAACTTTTTAAAATATATTACAACAGGCTGTTTTTTAGTTATAATATGTTACCAAATAACTGTTTTCACTGTATTTTAAGGAAACTAATTCATGCTTGGTGAGCAGTAGAGACATACTGTAGTTTAGTATGCGGTATGTAAAGGATAATGAACATGGTGATTTTATTTTAACCTAAATGGGTTTGTAACGCGACAATATCCAACTAACTGTACATTATCAAATTTAGTTCACCCACAAACGTACATTCTCTTAAACTATGTATATAGTGTAGTTATTTCATAAATTTTATTACATCCTTATTTTGTAATATGTCAAATTAAACTTACAAATGTCTCTTTCAAACTTGTTTACCTCAAAAAGTGGTCATGTTTTTTCAAGATAATCATTTTGAAAGATAACCTATATACTGCTTGCCTGTTGTGCGGCACAAATGTAATTAATGAGAATAGACAGTGTACACCAACTGCAGATAAATCTGGACATAACAAAAAAAAAATGGATATACTCATATTGTGCTTAACTTTCCATTTTCACAAACTACGGTTTTTGTGCCTGCCATTGAACATTTCATGTAATTCATGACCAACAGATGTTTGTGTAAATAAAAACATTGATTCACTATATAGAAAACTACCTTGAGATTGTTTTGAGAAATATACACTCATGTGATACTTGCCACATATGTAACACATTCAGCCTGTGAGGTCACCTTTTCAAATATGCCCGAGTCATGGCTTTTGAGCTTTGACTTGAAGCTGGATGAGGTACAAGGTTTGAAGTCTGGCATCTCCGCAGTGTCCTTGCTGATGTCACAAGACACTTGCCGACTGGCAGGCCTGGAGCTCATGCTCGAGAGATCAGCCTCAGTATCTGTCCAGCCCTGAAGAGTAGAAACAGGTCATCAAATACATCCATTACAATCACACCTGCCCATGAGAATACAAATCATCAAATCTAGAGATCCTCACAGATTCGCTGTCGGAGGCTGAGGAGAGCCGGGACTTGCCGGTGCTGGTTCTGCGAAACTGTCCAGACATATCAGAGGACTGGCTTGTGACGGTGGAACGACGTGTGGATATAAAGCTGCTGTGGAGCGAGTGGAGGTCACGCTTGGGGACACACAGCAGCACACGAAGACACGGAATGTATTTCGCTATGGCCAACCTGACAAAGACACAGATGAGACACGTGCATGAGACACCGTAATCTGTCTCCCTGCAGAACCAGCGTCTCCACCTGATGCTGATAATTAGAGTTCTCCTGTGATTGGATGATATGAGAGGAGAGAGAGTATTTAAACTGCAGCTATCCTCAGACCAACTGTTGGTGGTGGCTAGATGGTGTATGGCGGCTGAGAACTCATCCTCATTGACCCTAGTTTGGTGATTTGGTGTATCTTATTCTCAAATGTGTTGAGACTGTTCAAGTAGTGTTTCTGCCCTTTTGTCTCTTTTACCTAGCTTCAAAGTGGCCGGAAGTCATTCATTTTCAATGTGAGCCGGCGAGCAGCGGCGCTGCACGTCTTGGACGACGAGATTGTCGAGGAGAGTTGAAATCAAGTCAACTTTATGGTAATGAGCTATGACGCAGTTCGGCGGCAACCAGTCAGAATGTAGAAGTCCACCGCTTTAGCATATTCCAGATAACGCAGTCCTGTAAACTTTGGTTTCGACCCTATTCTATTAGTTATTAGCACCTCAATCGCAACAGCTTTGTCCTCCATAGCGAAATGAGTTTAATAAGAATGTGCACAATACTATTTAAAGGCAGCATTTCCCCACTGAAAGAAAACATGTAACTACAAAGAAGTTCTTTTCATCGATCAATTTCTTACTTTTACATTCAATATATTTCATGAGCTTAACTTATACCCTCCTTGTGGTCAGTCTCCACAAGTTTAACAAATTTGTTTGATTTGCGGCCCCTTTAAATACAAGACAAGCGTTCAATCTACGTCAGAGCGTCAGAGCATTCAAAAAATCTCTGTACAGCGTCGTTGGCAAGGCGGCCGGGGCGAATTTTGACGTTCTGATCAATGATTGATCAATTCATTAGAATCAAATTTTACCGAAAATCAAACATTTTCAACAATTAAAATACAACTGAAAGGAAACAAAATGCAAACATTACAAGTGGTGACTTGGCTGGTACTAATTAGTACAAGTACAGCATGTCTCAAAATTACTAAAATGTAAACTAAAAAAGGAAAATAAAGAAAAATAGTGCAAAAAATGACTGTCATCAAAAATGTCTAAATTATTATGCATAGTTATCTAAAAAAGATATACACAGATTTAGTAGAAGTGAAACCTGTTTTAACAGTTACAATAGCAATAGGCAAAATAAAATAAAAAAACAACAAAAAAAAAACTTTTTTTGGTCAGAATATATGCAATGACTTCAGAGCTTTAGATTAGGTACATAATTTGGGTAGATATTTAAATATTACACTTTTAAAAATGATCATACGTTTCGTCACTGAATGCATGGAAACATGTTTAGGGACTAACTAAATCTAAGAAACTAAGAAAATCAAGTCAAAATGACTTTTTGACCCAGCAGGCCTTACACATGGCACCATAACGTCAGGAAGCTCTGCAGGATTAACTATTCTTTATGCTCAAATGGATATTCAGGTTAATGAAATCAGTCAAAATGGAATTCCACACTTTAACCCAGAAGCAATAACATATTTCTGATCAATTTGCGATTGAATGGCTCAGTGCGCTAGACACTAGGAAAAATTAAAACAATCATAATTTGTCTCAGGTGTTTAGTCGTAACTGGGCCATACCAGGTAATCTAATCTCTGACCCAAGTTCTTTGTTAATGGAGAGTGAAAATGTCAAACACTTACAGTGCCATTAATGTTTTCATTACCAATTTGGTTGTCAAAACTCAATCAGTCTAGTTTCAAAAGTATATTGAACTGTCGTCAATGATTCTTAATGAGACTCCTGCAGTACCTGTATTTAGGGTGTGTTATGGCGTAGATGATGGGATTGTGGATTGCTGAAGCTTTGGCTATCACAGCAGGTACTGAATTCATATACGGTGTGAGCATTTCAGAATACCTGAAACATAGTGTACAGATTAATTAACATGTTAGTCTACATATTGACAATACATTAAAATAATGCATTATTGAATTATATTATATTGTACTAGGATTTTTAAATGAAAAAAAGTCCAAAAGAACATTTTAATGTCTTTACTGTCAGTTTTGATCAATTTAATGTGTCTTTTACGAATAAAGGTAATAATTTCCTAAAAGACAAATTTTTTTCTGACACTACATTTTGGAACATTCATGTATATTGTACATTATATTGTGTTGTCAGGGTTGGTATTCGTTTACCCAGCAAAAGCTGTCAGTGCCACAGTCGAATACGGAGACCAGGAGATGACATACATCAGAATGACAATAAGAGCAATTTTCGCCATCTTCCATTCATTTTTCAGCCGCTGAAAACGTTTAATTGAGTCTCTCTTATTATCGCCATTAATTTTGCCCACAGCTCTTCCAAAGAAAAAAACAAAGCAACAGTTAAAACAGTTTAAACAGTTAAACAACACTAATTTTGTAATATTGGATTACTGCCATCAAAAGCGTATCTATTGTCAATAGGTCACGCCTCAAGATTAATTAAAATGCAGAATAACAAGTATTTAAGTACTTCAGTGTTACATTTTACTGACATTTCTCCAATACAACTTTTAAAACAAAAGACATTTAACAGCTTTGAAATCTGTAAGATCTGTATCAAAGAACTCACTCATTAGTGCTGCGAATGGATCGGAAAATAAAGAAATAGCAATAGATGATGACGATAAGTGGAATGAAGAAGACGAAGATGAACAGGAGCATAGTGTAAGCTCGCACAGAGGGTGTGAAGGTCATATAATCCCAGGTGCAAGAGGTCAACAGCCCTTCAGGAACATAAGCACCTGCAAAACAAAGACAGACAACATAAAACTATAAAATAACAGCATTAGTGGAGGAAAGTGAAGGATAGACAGCATCTACTCCTTTCCAGGAAAAATTGTCAAAACTGGAACATACTCACAAAGAAAAAGGATTCATGAATACTGTTTGGCAGCTGGGCAAACACAGTGTAATACAACCCAATGCACACACAGCTGAGGATATTTAAGAAATACGCTAGAATCACAGTATTTTTTATCGTCACCAATCACAGTCTGGCTTTTATGCATATGTGCCGCAATCATCAGTTCTCTGAGGTTGGAAGATATAAGCTGTCAGAACCATTAAAGGAACCAGAAACCTTCGTGTGAAGAGCAGGTCGCCTGTAAACCAGAGATAGAAAGTGCCGGGGACCCAAAAGCACCAGGCTTTACCGGTCTATCCCTCTTAAGCTGAAAGTCTTGGTACTCAGAGACCACCTTTATGTGACACAGATCAGAGTCCAGCAGCTCACTATTTGTAAAGCCATTGGCTAACTACCCTCATGCGTGTGTACTCACACATGGATGACCCAGAATGCTCAGAGTACTTGTCTCGAAAGACCTGTGCTTGTAAAAAATTGATGCATCCTGTGAAAACAGCATCAAAGGTATACTTAACTCCATTAATACAGGACCGCACTTAAACACCTGCAAATGCACAGACAAATCATATAACATGTTGATGTCTGGCTTAAAAAAACAACAACATTTGGTTTGGTTTTGTAAACTAATTCAGTGATATTCATACTTTTATTTGATGGATGTGTAGATCAAGTGACCTCACAGGCCATATCTTTTTTTTTTTACAAAAATAATTTTGCATTATTGCCCTTTTTTCTTATTCTCTATTAATTTTGTTTGTATAAATGCTTTTATAAAGAGCACTGAAAGATAATGAATATTGCTCATAGGCACCTGGCTGTTTTTCTTGTAAAAAAGCTACAAGTTCAAGGCAACATGATGCATTCAGATATTTAGATCACTGGCGATCAACAAATGAACAACAAAATAAACAACTAAATAATAAATTTAGAACAGTAACCATATAATTTATTAATGATGCAGAGCATGCTAAAGCCTTAATATTCCAATATTGTTCAATATAAAATTCTCTGTTGTTGAAGTAGTTGGAGCAACATTTGTGGGAATTCAAATCTATTGGCTTTCTATTGAAGTGCATGCAGTGGATATGATGTTATACTTTAAGCGATAGTTCACTCAAAATTAAAATTATGTTATTATTTAATCATGCAATGTCTCAGAGTGTTTTTGTTGAAGTCCAAAGTCATCAGAACTGTTTAGTTACCAACATTGTTCAAAATATCCTCTTTGTGTTCTACAGAAGAAAAAAAAGTCATACCGTTTGATTAAAAAATTAGGTAACACTTCAGAATAGGGGTCCAAAATAATGCATTAGTTAAGCATTAATTAATGGTTAATTTGTTCACAATTAAG
>JAUCMT010000024.1:6986020-7001678 GCA_032357475.1 Enteromius thamalakanensis | reverse complement strand
TGTACCGGTGTGTACTTACACTGTGATTACATACTAGATACACATCTAGTTACTATGAAAGTACACAGGTACTAGGGGCACTGTGGAAGTGGAACCTTTAATTAAGCATTCTTGACTTCTACAAAGAATTAATTTACTAGTACAGTCAGCGCCTTCAGAAAGTCAAGACTCCTAAACTGGACAGATGGAGGTATTCTGTGTGTCTCTTAAAATGGACAGTGTTATCAAGGTTTTTCACACTTCTATGAAGCTGTGATTAATTGCTGCATTGGCTTTGGCTACATATTAGTATTTGAAAGATTTTACAGATAGAGACTTATTCATTTAATTAGTGGAGATTACTATAAAATTTCGCCCCAAAATTTTAATTACCCCATATTTTCTTCCTTAATTTTTCCAAGTTTTTCAAGCAAAACCTCATTGACCCTTTAGAAAACATGTGGAGGCATATACAGTAGGTTTATGATGGATATATGCCATTTTATGGATCTTCAAAATTATGGTCACTATCCACCAGCATTAGCAAGCTTGGTAGAGCCAGGAAATTTATTTTTCTAAATTCAGACTGTGTTTTCTTCCGAAAGAAGAAAGTCTTATACACCTAGGATGGCTTGGAGGTGAGTAGATTATGGGGTAATTTTTTATTTTTGAGTGAACTATTCCTTTAATATTTAAGGCTCATACTGTATCTAAATCCTCTGACACTTGACACTTTTCGTTCCAAATCCTTTATTTTCTACTGTTTTTTTTACATTTTTTTTACACAAACACTTTGCTTCACTTCAGAAGTCCTTTATTAACCCCTCAGCACTTTTTTATGATGGATGAATGCACTTTTTTGGGCTTCAAAATCTCAGACAGCTAATCACTGACATTATAAAGCTTGCCATTTTTTTGTATTTATCTGGAAGGATAAAGTCATATACACCCGATATGGCTTGAGAGTGAGTAAATCATAATTGATATTTTTAGATGATTTATGAACCTGCAAGTGTAAGTGCAAATCTCAAGATGGCTAAATGGTATCTCCTATAGTTCTCCAGCAGTAGTGTGCTGTGTGTGTTCAACTCACTGAAGCACCTCGATCTGTCTCTCCAGGTTACCTCTCTCCTCAGAAAAACACTTCATAAGAGCCTCATCTCTGTACAAACACACAGATCAACATTTTTAGGCTTAATCTGAACATATAGAATTAAGGGATCTAAAATATGATCATGCAGACTAAGGCGTTAATACTATATGTGCCAATACACAGAGAATATGCTAGTAATATGCCTAATAATTTGCTACTAGCTAACAATCAGTATTTTATACCAAAACTAAAGTGTTACCAATTTCAGTTGATTTCTCAAGCAGGTTTCTACTGTTCAAATCTGTCTGTTAAACATAGCTTTCATTGGTTTCACCTAATGTAGTCAGTTAATAAATATTTGGGTTTCTTGCCAGTGTAACACTCATTATAATACAAGTAAACTGCGCTCTGTTTTGTAGTTACTAGGTGACAAGGTCCAGACATTCCTTTGCAGTGTGACGCCTGACACCAGGATATCCTGCTCTGATGATGTCAGCACGGCAAACACTCACAAAACCAGTTTACAGCTGCTCAAAGCCATCACGCAGAGGAACGAGAGTCTGCGTTCTTTCATTACTGACACGTTATTGACATTTCACAACCAGCTGGGAGTGTCAGAAGTCAGAAGAGACTGTCTGAATGACTTCAGAGTACATACTTGATGGGCTTCTTGAAAACTCTTGGTCTGAAGCTCTGAATTCAAAGGGTTTATCACATATTCATCAATAACTAAGTCAACTGTGACACACACACACACACACACGTACCGTTCAAAGTTGATGCTCTGGTCTGTGAGATCACTCTTGAGAGAGTCTAGCTCACTTTGCAAGAACGCAATATTAGTTTGGGACTCCAAAAGCTCCTGTTTCAACTTCTGGTTTTGCTAAAAGACGAATGTAAGATAAAAACACATTATATAACCTCATACACAATATTTAAATATCTATTCAGATTCAAATAGGAGCCATACCAGTAATAACTCATTGTTCTGTCGTTTCAGTGTTGAAGTTTCCTCTTTGAGGCTGATACTCCTGTTTTGGTTTTCAATCTAAAAAAAAGTAAATAAAGGGTGAGGGAAAAAGCCAAACTATTCATTTAAAACATAATGCATCATACAATACAAATACTTTCAAAGCAGGAAACTAACATTGTAAGTATTTTAATTAATTTGATTTGTTGCTGTGTCATTATCCAGCCTTTAGTTCAGTGTTCAATTTAGATCAATAAGTGTCAATGTTGCAAGTTCATCAATTTTGAAATAAATAAATTCAACTTAAAAGTATCTCCAAAGAAAACAACAGCATAATTTAGTTCAATAACAAAGCCAATATTCATCAATCATTAAACACGTTCAGTTCAGTTATAAGCAGCTCTACAGAAGACAAGTGTAGTTTAAGTAAGTTTAATGTTAATTCAATAAAGCATCAATTTTAAAACTAATTCAGTTCAGTTTTAAGCAGCTCTCTAGATGACAACAACATTATTATTTAGCTTGATTTAGTTCAGTGATTCCTGAATTCAGTTCAGTAACTGTGTCAATGACGCAAGAGTTCCTCACTAGCTTTGAATGCAGCTTCACAGTAGATAATAGCATGATTATTTAGCTTAAGTCAGCTCAGCATTGATTCAATTACGGTCAATAACAGTGTCTGTGTTGCAGAGCTCATCAATTACGAAAAAAACAAAACTCAATTCAGCTATAAATGAGCACTATAGTCAACAATAGTGTCATTATTCAGCTCGATTTAGTTTAGTGTTGATTAAATTTAGTTCAGTCACTGTGTGAATGATTTTTTTGAATGCAGCTCTACAGCAGACAATAGTGTTATTATTCAGCTCCAGTCAAGTTTAAGTTTTGTGCAGTCAAATTGAAAATATCACTGAATATTGTTTTTTAAACCACATATATTTATTTGCTCCTGTGCAAGCAAAAAAGCTGCTGAATAATACTGAATAAATCTATATAAGCAAATTGTTATTATGAATCAGTAAGAGTCAGTTACCATCTGCAGAGTCTGTATCTTCTGCTGTAGTTCACATATCTGAGACTCGTACTGGTGTTTCATGCTGCTCAGAGTCGCCTCTGCTTTTTTAGACTCCTATAAAACAACAGAATTCATACATTAGTGATAAATCTTCGCATTTTATAACATTCATAGAACCATAAAAGGATTAAAACATCATGTAACATCATGAGTGAGAACAGAAAAAAAAGATGTAAACATTCCAAGTGTGTTGTGATATGCTGAAATGATGGCTGCAGTTACACACAAATCAAAATAATCTATGTTTTTGTTATATAAAATAAAAAAATTAAATCTAAAAAGCTCTGTAATAAAGTTTAAAAGAGAAAGCATTACTCTCTAAAATATTAGATCAAGACAATAAAAGTGGCAAAAAAGGTGAGGAATGTCAGTGCACTAATGAATACAAAATGCTATTTACATTTTACAGGAACTTGAACAGGTGCTGTTAAACAAACAGCCAGTTCATTTCACATTACATAACATGATAAGTCATGGAACATGGGATAAGAAACAAGAACAAATGCAGGACTGTCAAATACTGTCTGCACTAAAATGTGATGTCATGGATAAAATAAGCCTTGAATGTGATCCAAGACACTCACATGATCTGGCAGGATCCCAGATCACAGCAAAACACCTGTGCTAATTCATTCTGCCTACATAAACAGAGCGCTGTTTCCATAGAAACAATATAAATACCAACACTGAGGTAATATATAATCTATTAAAATTGTCATGATTGATTATTGTGACAATGAAAAATAACTATATATTTATATAAAATTATAATAATAAATATATATTATATAAAAAATTACATATTTATTAATTGAGTTATAAAGTTGTTTGGTATGTCATATCAGCACAGTCCCTCTGAGATAAGCATGTAATGCAAATCATACTTAGAAAGGTACCATTTATTTACGTTTTGAAAGAAACTGCAATCTAACCAAATTACTCAATTAATTTTTGGAATAATATAGACATTTTATTATACATTATTATTATTAGACATTTTGTTATTAATGTTGTATTGGATGTGATAAACAATGTGATTTATCATTATGGTAAACAGCCCAAAGATACTGCACCTGTTTTATAAAATAAACATTTTAAAATACACTGCTGTTGAGTGCTACTTCTGGCGGGGGCGGACTGGTCATATGGTGATGGTGAGGAATTCCCCTTTCGAGGGCTCCTCCTTCCAACGGCGCTGCCTCAGTCCGCTTAGGGGGTCGGGCTTGAGTGGAAAGCTCCATCGCATCCCGAGCCCTTGAGGCTGGATGACTGGTACCTACGGGTGGCACGGGTTGGTTCTTAGGGCCCCATCCGGTACCTTTCTTCCCGGAAGTGCATGAAGAGCTCACCAGGACATGGATGGCACCTTTCACTGCCAAAAACCATTCTGGTGGCTCTTCCTCATTCTGGACAGCACGGCTTGCCCTGGGGCCATCTCAAGGGACATTTTCAGGGGAAAAACATGCTGGTGCGTACAGAAAACACGGCGACCGTTGCAACCGACAAGGTGGTCTGCATCCCCATCGCATGTCGCAACTCGCCCACCACCTCCTCCTCTGGAGTCGGAAGCATCTGAGGTCACTTTGGGCCATTCACATGCCAGGCTTGTGCAACCTTGGCAGAGACCACTCATTGACAGTTGTTTTACTCCCTGACCAAGGGAACTCTCTGCATGGATGCCCTGGCCCACAGCTGGTCTCACCCCCCCCCCCGACCTATTGGCCCACACGGACCTGGTTCCCAGAACTCATGCTCCTTCTTGGCCAATTACTCTGATGAAGGACCACCCGACTCAGAAACAGCGCACCCTTTGGCACCCCACATCCAGACCTTTTTGGATATTTAGTTGACACCATATCTTCAGTGAGAGTGCCATTCACAAGATGTGCCTATGCTTTAAAGTGGAACCTGTTCGTCGAGTGGTGTTCTTCTCAATGAGTAGACCCATGGAGATGCCCGAGCCATGCTTTCTTTCCTGCAACAGGGGTTGGAGTGAAAGCTGTCTCCCTCCACCCTTAAACTCTATGTGGCTGATATTGCTGAAAATCACGACCCCATAGCGGGGAGGTCCGTTGGTAAGCATGACCTGATCATCTGGTTCCTCTGGTTCCTCAGGTCCTTTACCCTCTTGAGACCTCTCTCTAGTGCTGAGAGCACTTCAGCAGACTCCATTTAAGCCTTTGCCAGAAGTTGAGCTGAAGTTTCTATAAATGAAGACTGCTCTTGTGCTCAAGGTTCCCACTACTCTGTTTAGAGACCAGGTGGTGAACCTCCAAGCGCTGCCCTTGGAGGAGGCAGACCCAGCCCTAGCTTTGCTCTGTCCCATCAGAGCACTAAGATGCTACGTTGACTGGACAAAAAGCTTCAGGACCTCAAACTAGCTCTTTGTCTGTCACAGAGGAAGAACGGAAGAAGGGGAATGCCCTCTCCAAGCAGAGGCTGGCTCACTGGATAGTGGACGCCATTACCCTGGCCTACCAAGCACAGGGTGTGCCCTGCCACCTCAGGTTACGGGCCCACTCAACAAGGAGTGTGGCATCACCCTGGGCACTGGCACGTGACACCTCACTGGCAGATATTTGTAGAGCTGTGGGCTGGGCGACCCCTAACACGTTCGCTAGATTCTGTAGCCTTAGTGTGGAACCGGCATCCTCCTGTGTTCTCACCTAAATGGGTAAAGGCAATGGCCCGTTTTTAGGTTGGCTTGTTAACTTCTCCAGAGTGTCCATACAGTAAAACCTGTTGAGTTCCTGCATGTGGCGGAGCATCTGGCACCTGGCCCTCACTCAATGAATCCTTGAGAACCGGTCCATGTGAAGTACCTGAAAGGACTCCATGTGTGTATCCCATTTGTGTATTCCACGGTTAAGACATGGAGCCCATGTTTCCCCAGCAGACCTTCTGCTACCTTAAGAGGGTTCAATCACTTCCAATTTTCCATATGCACTGAAATACTGTCCATATGACTATACATCCTGAGACCTCCTACAGGACGTCTTCATTCCCTTCTTCAGGGAACAAGGGTTACATACGAAACCGAGACAATTCTCTTAATTATGTCTCATGGGGTGGAAAATTTGGGTACATTTTCGGCCATAACTGAAACTGAAATAAACACTGCATGTGGGCACAGATACTGCGACTAGAAATGGTCATGTCTAAACAAAAAAAATCTAAACATTCTTTAAACAAAACAAAATAATACAAAGCAGGAGTAAATGAATTATGAATTATGCTTTTTTTCTTTAGCTCATCAGCTAATTTGTAAATAAATGAATCAAATAAATAATGCTAAATAATAAATAATAGTTTATTAGTAAAAAAGATAAATCAGCTCTTTTCTGTTGACCTTTAGATGTGTGTTTCTCTCTGCGGTGTGGATGCGGTGATCCATCTCTTCCTCCATCTCACTCAGCTGTATAGCTGTCTGATCCTGAGCTCTAAACACACCAGCAAAACACACACTGGCCATCATACATACAGCAATACACTATTGTCATTATGAACAAGTCCAACAAAACATTTTTTTTTATTTTTGGATCATATTCATTTTTGGTTACTTCTGGCTTCCATTTTATAAACAAAAAAATGTTTCACAGAGAAAAAGAAAATCATACAGGTTTAAAACAATATGATTATCAATATGAATTTCAATTTGAGAATTCCCAATACAGAATTTCATTTTGTTTCTGGGAGAACTATATTTCAGTTTTAATCTTTAAATTCTCAAGAAACATTTTAGTCACTTCCAAAACTCGTCAGTGTGTGTGTGTTGAAGGCCAAAGAATGATATATAGATAACAATTTATGCATTATTCCTTAAGACCCAGAAATTAACACACCGAGCTTAAGAAACTATAAATGTATACTGTATCACATTTGATCTCTACACATTGTTGTTAAATAATGAATGATGTAGTCATCATTTACATAATTTCACAATTTTTTTTGTTTGTTTTTGATTACTCCATATAACATTTGATCACCATTTTCATGAACAATATGAAAAAAAGTACATTTATTGAGAGTCTATTTGTGATAAAAAGCTAATAAAAAAGCTAAATAAATAAAAAATATTAATACATTTAAGATAAATCCTAGCATATCAGTAATCCAATAAATAAGTAACACTTTAGAATACTGTTCCATCAATAGTTAATAACTACAGAAGAACATATGAGTAATGTAATATTATCACCCTAGTAACTACTACTTACTAACAAGAAACTCTGATTAATGAATTAGTAAGTAAAAGTGGTAAGTGATGGTAATTCACTATTAGCTAATGTAACTATTATTTTTTTCATACCTCCTTAAGAACTACTGTATTAAGAACTATTGTATACAAGGTTCATAATTATTATAAAAAATATATAATTGCCACTAGCAATGACTAATTTTAGAATTAATTATTTTAAGATTAATAAATGCTGTAGAATTATTGTTCAATCTTAGTATATGTCAACTAATGTACTTAACTAATGTTAGTGTAACTAATGAACCATACGGTGGCCGAGAGAGCTCAACGCGCTGCAACTTTAAAATAACGCATGCAAACAGAAAAAAACGGCTGCAACTTAAAAAACATCTTCTTCAATTTGACAACACAGGCGCTGCAAACACACAAACCAAAAAAAGTTATTGCATGCATACTACATTAAAAAATCTTTAATGCAAGAAAGATTTCAGTTAAAGGTATTTATTTTTTGCAATCACTTTTATTATGCTTGGCATGGTACAATGTAAGAAGGAATACAAAAGCACAATCACGATTAAATGCAAACACTTGGGTTGACTGCAATTTCCTCAGGAAAAGCTTTAATGAAAAGACCTTTAAGTGCCAAGGCTGTGGGCAAATGAGATGGCTGAATGCTGGACAAGCACTGCCGGAAAAGCATTTCAAGGCAGATGAGTGTAACCATGTGGTCACGATGGAGGAAATCTGACAAAGCAGATTCAGTCACTGCCTTCGGTATGTGTCAAGTGATGATGCAGAGACAACTCTTTACCAACAAACTGTCAGAATCATCATATTTGTTATGTAAAACACAGCGTCAGTTATAACACAACCATGCATTTGTTTTCTGGGTCATGTCTTGTTTTGCGTCGATGTGTTCATGTTGATGTCACGCAGTCTGTCTAATTTGGCTAGTTTCTCCTAAATGCCACAATTGCTTGGACACACAGCCTTTGACGTCAACAGCAAAACACAATACTGTACATGGGAATCGTTTCTCTTCTCTTGCTTTGATGTATTTTGCTGTCCTTCTACTATGATTATATATACAGTATATGGGCCATTCCTGGTCTCCGGTAACATTTTGGCCACATAATTGTTGGAACAAAAGTTATATTTCTCATGTTTTCAGCACTCTACCAAAATAGTGACATGTTTAGATACAAGAAACACACAGTGGCCACACTCTGTATTCTATTAGAATTTTCACCAGTAGTTTCACATCCCACAGTCTATAAAAACCTAACAGGGTGGAACATTTTGTATTTTTTTTTTTGATCGGACAAACATTCTCCATAATATAGCCTAACAGGGTGGAACTTTAAGAGTGGGACAAGCAGGAGAACATTTCAAAAATGTTAAAAAAAAGTGAGAGGTGACATTTAGCTCCATTTGTACAGTTAAGGAAAAAATAAACAATATCACTTATTACTTAAAATGACATCAGTGGAATTGTAGTATATTTAGCAAAGTGAGGAAGTACATCTTAACAGGGTGGAAAATGAGTTTAGGTACACGGTAAATTAAGAAAATGTAATATATATATATATATTTATTATTATTATTACTATTATTATTATTTATTTATTTTTTCCATTGAGCACTAGTACTTCTATTTAATTAAAACAAGCAACCTGCTGAGAACTACTGTTCAGACAAATATTGTTTTGTTTCTTTGCTTCTTCCAAGGATGGCAAATAATATTTTGAACTCCAAGAGCATAGCTGATAAAAAAATCATGTTCAAATAAAAATTAAAACTTTCGAAACATGGTCCCTTTTACAAACATCCAAATTAAATGAATACAAATCATGTTTCTCATGAACCTCAACAGACCTGGGCCATTTTGTGTCATCAAAACATTTGTTAAACTGCCTCCATCTTGAGCTCAACGGGTGAATTTATTTATTCTGAAGGTTTTTCAAAATATAGCAGTAGCCATTGCTGTGTGTTTTCATTCATTACTTCTGAGTTTGGGGTCAAATGAAGATCTAAGCCATGAAAAACTTCGAGGGCTGAGATAAGACTGTCTTATTTCTCGGGAATGAGAAGGATTCTAATGAAATAGATACCGTTTGAGTCCCACATCTGTTTTTCACTCAGAGTAATATGAACTAGTTTGAAGTAACTGTGTTAAGGCGTTTCAGGTGGGATTTTTGAAGATGTTTCAAAGTGAACCAGCCTCTTCAAAACCATGTAGTTATTCTAGAGAAGAAAGGTGGTTTAAGGGCATTTTTTAATTTACTGCAGATGGGATAACTCCTCATGAAAACATTTGCTCTGGAAACAGGGTCGCCTCAGCAAAGAAGAAAATTATTGTTTTGACAATTTTTACCACTATGTTTCCAACTCCTGAAGACAAATACAACCTAATGTCATTGAAAATAGTTTACATTAAATAGATTAACTTTACCCAGTTTCTTTTCTGCAACAGAATATTAAAATTAACTTCATTTTGCAGCTCAAATAAATGACGTGAATCAGTAATTAGTGACCTGTTCTGAGCAAATTATTTTTAAATAATTATTAAAGAATATAAAACACGTTCACGTACCTTCAAATCAATGAATGATAAACTCTCCTGTTACAAAAACATTGCTTTTTACTTGTGTAGCTATTTTAAGCAAATAGAAGGAAAACTGAAAACTTTAAAAGCCTTATTCTAAACCTTCAGGGGCCTGTTCCATAAACCAAGATTAGAGTATAAGCCAGGCTTATTTCAGTTAGTCTGACTTATTGCCAGGTAATTTGTATTAAAATAAGTCAGAGTATCTGCCATAAGTCTGGCTTATTTAGTAAACTTGTTTTATGGAACAGGCCTCTGGTTCACATTCATTTTGATATGAGATAATGAATGTTGTTTTACTAATACATCACCATATTTAAAAATGAATAATTAAACGTCTCTTTAATGCACATTACTGCGCATGATTGCTACATCCTTGATCCAAATAACTGAGATATGAATGTACTGTAATTCGCAGGATGTTCACAGCTGTCCTTCATATATAGGTTCTCTTGCGCTCCAGATGCTACTGCGCTTGTTTGACCGCATTACCATGATTACTTAGCTCAGTCAGATAGCAAAGCTGCCTAATCTCGGCTGAACACACGCACTGCCAATACCTTTCACTCTTTCATCTGCAACAGTTTTTCCTCTACACTGCCCAGAGATGCATCCACTGCCTTCTGTTTTATCCTCAAATCAGAGATAATGCTGCATTTCTATGAGAAACACTGTAAAAGCCAAGCAAATTTTCCTTCAGAGTTTGCAGATAAGCTTGTTTTGGTTGTTACACTGCCAAAATATCAGCCAATTAATGTGTTTTCTTAATGGTGAATTAATTCCTACGAGTCAAAATAATAGTACTTGCAGAATGTTTTCATGATAATAAACACTTATTCATCCACACAAATTGATATTATGCACAAGATCCCAAACTCAACAAACTCTCCTGAAGCAAACAAACTGTCCCACATCTACAAAACAGTCACACGCTTTGTCTCTGCTCACAGATACATTATTTTAATCAACAGGAAGAAAAGAACACATTGAGAGGTCAATAAGTGAGCATGGACCTGAATATGATTATATCATAATCGCATGATTATGGTGCATCTTTTTTATCCTAATCCCTCATGGTCAGTGAAGCTGATTTTTGCTGTCAGTTTGAGACAAGATGACGCTAAACACCCCATTAAAGTTATTGATAAACTTTGGCTTGGAAATATGTGCATCAGCCCGGGCTGTCACTGGGTTTCTGGGTCACATTTTATTACCGACGGGTCACAAGAACTAATGCGCGTATGATTTATGCAAATTTGGTTCATCACCTAATAAATCCCACTTGCCCCAATGAATCCTCCTAAACAAGACTCAGAGTAACATAAAATAATTTCAGAGAGCTAAAATTGTAATTCATTACAGTAACAGCGTTGGGGCCCTTTTTAAGGTCCCCCACATTCCACTCCAATACAGATACAGGATAAAAATACAGCACCCCCCTGACTCTATTCATTGGTTAAATGAAGGCATGTACAAATCTAGCACGCTTTGTGTAGTGTGGGCAGAGACACTCATCAGTACAGTAGCAGTCACTTGGTTAAAGGATGGGAAGAAAAAGCATAAACAGCCCCAAGACATGTCTAATTAGCATACATACGTAATTCAGTGGTACTCCTTTGTGGCACTGACATGCCTTCACAAATCCTCTCATAGCACAGTGTTTAATAGTTTTCTCAACAGTGAAAGACCTCACAAATACATCTTCAGGCTCAATCACAGACTCGAACCATAAATGGTAAAATTAGGGGATTAATAGCTAAGGACAGTTTCAGTCATCTGTGTTTAAGAATTGAGATTTCACATGAGAAAAATGCAATGCACCTGACCTGGCTTGGTAGCATAAAGACAGTCTAAAATCTAACTATGGATTTAAGACAGTTGAAACAAGATTGTTGATATATTTCACAAGTTATAAAGTTTAAATGTCAAAATCTTAGGATATATTTTTAAATTCTCTTCTGATTACATTTTTTTTCAAGCTGATCTAGACCATAAATTAGAAGAATTACTGGATGGCGGGGTCAAAATAAACCTGTTAATAATTTGATCAAGCTGGTTAAGAATGGTAAACTCTACAAATGCACTTTAGACCAGTGATTAACCAGCTACCATGTAAAACTCTAAACTCTGGTTAAGCGCACACCTGTATGACAGATTTGACAGAAAAGCACATTTACAGCACAGAAATAAATTAATCACTGCAATATTTAAACTGAAGCAAAAAAAAAAGGGATAAACTTTAAATCCGTGTCTACTTACTCCCACTTCACATAAAAAATAAGCTTAAATTGTTTAAATGTCACACATAAATTATATTAAAAATTGTTTTACATTTAAGATGGATGTAGCATCAAGAAAGAAATCTTAAAGGCTGAGGATTCTCCTACAAAAGCTCCATATAGTTGTCCAGCTTTAGATCACCATAATTATGCAGAGTTTAACTTTTTATGCATCCTTATATTGCATATATGTTTGGTCCAAGATATTAGTTCTGTCTAGTCAAAATCACAATAATAAGCTATCCAGCATCTGCACATATCAAACATATCAACATGTTGATAACGTCAAAACATATTTAAACAGCAAGATAAACATTTTGCGTTTGGCCAATTTTTTTTTCACTGAACATCTGGAAAAGAGAAGAGGAAAAAGACTGAAAGAAATAACTAGGAGAACCATGTTTGACTCACAGATGTGGTTGTGGGGGGTAAATCCACCAGCCTGTGCGCGCTGGGTTGCTCCACAAGGAGAGGCTCTGTACGCGCTGGGTTGTTCCACGAGGAGAGGCTCTCCACGATGCGCGTGCAGTTCGGGTCTAGCGTCGGACACGAGATGCCCTGACTCACTGAGCGCACGGAGCCGCTCATCACTCGCGTTACTGACAGAGAGCCGCACGCCAGAAGACTTTTCAGCCGGAGATAAATGCGTTAAACGCGATTAGAGCGAGGGCTGTACAGATGTCAGATTCTGTTCCGTCCGCGAACGCGTGGCAGGGAATCTGTGTCAGCGCGCGTCGTTCTAGTCCTGTTACAGCCTCGCACACCTTTATATCATACACACACACAAAGACGATTTTTATGAAATTAGAGCAGCATAGTGACATGACCTTAAATACTCCTAGTAGACAATTGCTCAAGCATGTGAAGGTACCAGTATGACGTAACACGGGATTAAATTGTCATTTTTGTGTCAATTTCTACTCCAAATTAATATGAAACACAGATGTTGCTTTACACAGGCATACAGGGGGTTCAAAAACGTATTTTACTTCATTTTAGAATAATTATTTGCTAGTGCACTCAAAATAATAATTCTGTCATTGTTTACTTAGCCTAATGTCCTTCTAAACTTTCTTTCTTCTGTGGAACATATAAAGAATATTTAGAAAAGCGTTGTTTGCAAAAGTGAGCAATGACTTCCACTGTAGTTTTTCTCCATGCAACTGCAAAGTCGAACAAAATCAACGACCACCAAATCTGGTTAAGTCAAACATTTTTGGAACAACATGTGGATATGTAAATTATGATGAATTGTCATTTCTGGGCTATTCCTTTATCATTAAGTAGGCCACAATTTCAATTAAAGTTGGTTCAACTTTTAGAAGAGATATGGAAAAGACACACAGACATTGATCTCCAGTTAATAGAAATGGTCTAAGCTTGATTTTAGCATGGCTGGCTGGTCGCTCACAGACACCTGAACCTAAGAAGGTAAATGGCAGTTCAACAGCCCATCGGTCAAATCACCCTGCAGGGGTCAAATCACTTGCCTCTGAATCATTCTTTTTGATAGGCCAGAATCAGTCAGAGTTCGGTGCATGCAGAACATCAATCTTGGCAAAAGCCCCAAGTGCTGATGATAGCATCAATGCTTTTGTATATCCTCTTTTAAAAAGATACAAGTTAACACATGCAATATTTTGCGATACATCAAACTTTAACAAAAACTATGGCATTCTAAATTAATATTTATATACCAAAATAAACCTAATTCCTAATTCTAAATCTAATTCAGAAGCTGTGCTAATAGGAGATTAATGTCGGAACTTGCGTCACTGAATTGCATCTCTACACAAAACCAGACAACCATTTTTTTTTTTCTATCAGTGGACATTTGTGGTTAAGCTGCTCTCAACAGAATGTTGCTTGAAGAAATAAATACTTACTGTAAAATAATTACAAACTAATATATGCCTCACAAATTATAAATAAAACAATTTCTCTTACTGACACAAACACACAGTCTCCTAAGTTGCAACTGTATCAATGACCAAGCAGTGATGAACAGTCTCACTGAGATCTTTAAAGGTAATTGTAAATATTTTAACTGCCCATATCAATGCATAAAGCCCAGTTAAACATTGAAACATTTACTTCAAACATAAAGTAATTACAATCCATTGGTGGTATATTAACAGTAAAGTCATAACTAATAAAGCACCAGATCAGACAAGCACTCACAGCAGTGAAGCTGAAGTGCATTCACAGTTTCATCACATATTCACAATAATCCCATTTATCTGATGACACACGGGAAGGCTTACAGAGCCAGAATTCACACGGCAAGGATTAGACCAAGACAACTTTTATCACAGAACAGAACACTTATCGCAAGTCACAATAATGTCAGAATCAATATATCTGAGGAATTACTAAATGTACATTGTAATGTTACGTTTTGCAGCATAATAACTTTGACAGGATACAGGGAAGCACTTTTATGTGATATACAGTCCTGCAAAGCATGGTTTGCACTGTTGTGACTTATGTTAATGAAATGGAAGTATATAATAAAATATAATGTAAACCTACTTTTCACACACATGAAAAGATTCCAAGCACCTTTGCACATGCAACAATTCTATGCAGGCTTTCATAAAAAATCCTTGAAAGATATAATAGGTGATTCTTAGTGGGCTCCATTTGGACTCAATGGACTCCAAGTGTTACGTGTACATGATGAACCTAGTGCACAAACAAAGATATTTAGACACAATCCTCACTGCCACATCACAAACATGTAAGTAATGAAAGGTATAGATCATCCCAAATCAGTTTTCAGTTTATATATATAATATATAAAAAATGCTGCAGTATGGGCAAAAAACATTATATATTATATACAAAATATATTCTTTTATGTTCCATAGAGAATAGAAAAGAAAAGTCATACATTTTCGGAATGGCAAGTAAATGAATGAGAACAATGTCTTTTTTGTTATTTTATGATTTATCGATCTATCACTTTAAAGATGTTCGACGTTCACAGAATGAGGAAAACTATAGTTGTAGACCACTGTGTATTCAGTGTATACTACTGTAAAATATTTTACAGTACACTCACTGGCCACTTTATTAGGTAAACCTCGCTAGTATTGTGTTGAACCCCCCTTTTGCCTTCAGAACTGCCTTAATCCTTCGTGGCATAGATTCAACAAAGTACTGGAAACATTCCTCAGAGATATTGGTCCGTGTTGACATGATAGAATTAGCATCACACAGTTGCTGCAGATTTTTCGGCTGCACATCCATGATGCGAATCTCCCATTCCTCCACATCCCAAAGGTGCTCTATTGGATTGAGATCTGGTGACTGTGAAGGCCATTTGAGCACAGTAAACTCATTCAAGCTTTATGACATGGTGCATATGACAGGAGTGTCACCAGGGCTGGACTGGGAGTAAAAATCGGCCCGGGCATTTTATGGTCCAGCCGGCCCACCACCACATATAGGCCTACC
>JAUCMT010000024.1:6959234-6983789 GCA_032357475.1 Enteromius thamalakanensis | reverse complement strand
GGCTGTGTGTAGTATATACGGCTCAATGTCAAATCAAGCACCTGATGGCATTTATCGCTTATTACAGGACCGGCTTTACTGATAAAACGCGCAAACATATCGGCCGATCGTGATCGGAGCATCCCTAGAAAATACAGCAGTGGACTGATTTGAAAATAGCGTTTTACAGGATATAAGGCCTGTCCACCAAAGCGATGATAATTATATGACAAAGATATAGTTTTAAAAATCGTTCAAAAATGTACACAATCCCTTTCAGACCTTTTTTGCAGCACTGATAAATGTTAAACCAAAGTTTGAACATTATTGCAGTGTATTTAAAACAAACGTAACTGATCTTTCTTTGTAACATATTGTTCTTTGTGTGGAGGTGACAGTACCTCGTGTTGCATCTTGAAATGAAACGGCCTGCATGCAGTGCTCTACTCTTCAAAAAAAAAAAAAGTAAACGTTTCTCTCAAGCACAGCCTGGCCTTCGTCTGCAGATGCTGCTTTGACCCATGTTTTTATGTATGTGTATCTGTAAGAAAGAAACCTTTTGCTCCTTTCCTCCCCGCCAGCACAAATCAATTCCCAGAAAAATGAATTGTCAGTTGCCACTCTGGCCTCTTGAATGTTACTTTGTAATTGACTTGCAGACCGCTTCGTGATTTTTGTGACATTTGTTAACACATAAGTAGTACAATCATCAGAGCAACAAGTGTCCTTACGTGTAGGTCATGGTCTCATCTGTTTTTAAATAGGCCTATTTGAATGACATCCCTTTTTTCAGCTTATGTTTAAAATTTTTATTCAGGAGCCCATTACATCATTGACTCAAGTATTTATTTAGCTTATTTATGCATCTTCCTTCCATACAAACATACATTTATGCTTCATTCCATTGAAATTCCAGCTTATCTTTTCGTGTTCTTTCTTGTTGCTAAGAAACTGAAACAACCTCATTATATAATGCTATGCAAAAAAATTTAAAATACAAATAATTTTTGTTTAATTGCGATTGTTCATGTACGATTGAAATCTTTAGAAAAGCTGGAGGTTGACAAACATTATGGTTATTGCTGGATAGCAAGAAAATATCAGAAAATACAAATGCAACAAGCACAGCAGTGCAAGATGCTCACTGGAGGGCTTTGTGGGTTTAAATTAGCATATTCATAATGGCACATGAACACAGTCATTGATTTTTCCCTATCAAACTAACATTCTTGTAACACTGATGCTATTATAAATGCTTGCCCAGTTTGACATCTTCATACCAAAAATTTGGGCTAATTTAAGCAAAACCATGCTAGTTTTTTTTAAAGGGTGGCCAAAGATTTTCCATCTATTCATGACTTTAAAAACATTTGAGAAACTGCTGGGAGGAAAATGTCAGTATGTGTGTGGTATTATTCCTTTCAACAAACAAAATTTAAATTGTGCAAATTAACAATTGTGCAGATACAGTTCAGACTGTAACCTAACTAAAGAGAGAGCAAATGGACAGAAAAAAAAGACAAGAATAAAGACGGAAAAGAAAGTATAGCGTTCTGCTCCTGACTGGAGCTCAATATAACTTTATTGCAAAAATACAAGTTTGATTTCTAGCACAGCATTTACAACAAATCCGAATCGTTCTGAACTTAAGGTCAAAGACTGAATATTTGTACACACTTCTATATACAGCCTTGCTTTTTTGCCATATCTGTTTGTATTTTAACTCAGAAAAAATGAAGGAAGGGTAAATCAGTCACAGATCCCTGTTCTGTCAATAATTACGCCAGGGCAGTGTTACACTGCATATTGGCCAAACAAAAAAAGAAAAAGCTTCAGACAATTCACCCAGTGGGAATTCAACACAGAGGCACTCCGATTCAGCGTAAGGTCCTGATTTACGAAACCATAATACATGCAAAACTGTTCTGGTGAAATAAAAATAAGAGAGCATGTGATTGTTTGAGGTATTTAACATGCTCTAAAATGCATGAAAAAAAATGTTTGGCCCTGTTTCAATATAAACTAGTCGTGTTCGCTAGGATGAGCAGGTAACACTGTGATTTCCAGGAAATGGCACATTGCACCAAGAATCTCTCAACACTTTCAATGTTTCAGACTTCAACTAATTAACCATCTCAAGCCACAAGTTACTCCTCAACAGCGTTCAAGAAATTAAATAAAACAAATATAAAAAGCATTCATTCTCCAGCGGGGGAAAAACTTCAATCATCTAAATTGAAAACGGCAATTCTTGAATTTAGGACTATTATAATAAGCATTATTATATGACTGAAAATTTATAAAATGGACAGTGGCACCCAGTAACGTTGCCTTTTACAAACCAAGGCACTGCAGAATGTTCTGTCCTTCTGTTTTCGATCTCTTAAGTCTTCGAAGTCTTAAAACAGCCTGAAAAAGTTTTGCACTTAACTGTTAATGTAAGATATACTGAATAAACCAAAAAGTTAAACTGCTGCTACTACAAAATATTACAAATAAAAAGATCACAACAGGTGTCGATGCTACTATCAGGCAGAACAATACTGTACACAAAAATATCAACACAAATGCCAATGAGGTTGTTGAAAGTTGACTGTTGGTACCTGATGTACCTCTGATTACTTGCACACACTGACGTTACAGCCCTCTAAATGAAGTAGTTACACATAAACATAGTTTTCCCATAAAAATGGGAGAAGTTACAACAGAGGAACGCATCTAACTTAACACTTCTGAAGTGCACTAAACTTGAGTTAACATAGTTAAATTACAAATTACAGAACTAAGTAAGGTTAGCTTGGAATGCTAATTGGAAACTAAAGCGTATTTGTGCACATACGGAGCAGACACTTTATACCAGCAGGCAAAGTTTGTCAGTCTTGGCGTTTTGTGTTTCCATCGGTTAAGATGCAGCGGCCCACGCAGCAAAGTGCTCTGTCCTTTAAAGCCGATGGCGGCCAATTAAAGTGCACCTAACTCTGTGGAAGTGGATTAGCAGTGGAAATGTTCAAGAGCACAGGGAGTGGACATCCTCCTTTTAGCATTTAAATGCAGCAGATGCGTTTCAAATATGCTTTCGGAAAATGACCACTCCACATTCACATACAGTATGAGCCAAACAACACTGTCTTTCACTTCAGCCAAAGCAGCTAACAAGACCTTTTTCTGCCTTTTGCTGTGTGAAGAGCTTCTCAGAATTGGCATGGGTTGTCGCATTTACTTCCAAGTCAGAGAATGAGTGCATTAAAGAATGCGTTTCCTGCATGACTCAGCTGGTCATCCTGTAGTGGTTCATATGGGCTCTGCAGGTCTGGCAGTAGCTTTTAGTGGGCTCAGCTGGTTTCTGCTTGCACAACGCACAGATATAAACAGGAGGGCCACGGGATTTTCCACCATGTGGATCTGTCCTGGGGAAGACACGAGTGTCCCTAGCAGCCCTCCAGTCCCTCTCGGGGGGCATATCGAGGCGGAGGGGTTGGGTCGGCGGCTCTAGGTGTGGGTGATGATGGCTGGAGTAATGCGGTATTGGGGTAGTTGACGCAGATTGTTGGTGGGGCTGTCTGTAAAAGCCATCCATCATCCTATTTGATGCTGTAGTGCGGTGAGGGTGGGATAGTGTGGCGTAGGCTGCGTCTGGGTAGTTCCGGTGGCCTTGGCCCGCTGGGGGTCCGGACCTCAATTGGTGCACAGGGGGGCCAGATGAAACCGACCTACGGGGGGCCCGTGGAAGAGTGCCGTAGCTCATTGCGACATTGTGGTAGTTTTCACGGGAGAAAGTTTCACCCCTGTCAAGCACAGCCAGAAACTTGTTGGCCTTTTGGCAATCTCCTGCACAGAGAAGCGAAGAACATTATGATTGTTGTTTTTAGCAGTTATTCATACTGTGTAGGGCTGCATGATTAAGTAAAATAAATCAAAATCTTGATATAGCTTAAAGCAATTGACAAATCACAAAGACCATCATTTAAATACATAAACGTTTTTCTTGTTTTAATTTTCTATATTATGGTGATTCTTATTAATATTTTAAAAATAACAAATAAAAATAATCATATATATATATATATATAAAAAATTTTTTTGCAACTGTGCATTTCTACAAACAAGCACAGAAAACCTGGATCTACAAAAAAAGCAAGAACCCCACCCAAACGTTTTAAAGAATCTTTTATATTGTATTTGTACCATAACCTAAACCTGTTAAATAGACAAGTTGAATACATCTTGCTAGATGAATCATCAAGCTCAACCTCAATAGCATTTAAGGTCCTTTGAGTGGTTAACAACAAAAACGCACAATCACAGACAGCACCACAGATGGCAGCCTCTTGCAGACAGAAAAAAAAGCATCTGTGTCCGCAGCATGAGGCTGAAAGTGTGGGTGGGATGAGATGGTTACCTTTTTGTCCATGAGAGGGCCTCAGTGTCTGTTGTTGCACGTGTGATGGAGGGGCGGGGTGGTGGCGGTGACTTGGGTGAAGGTATTGGGATTGCTGTTCGTGAGGGAATATAGGATTGTGAGAAGGAGGGGGTAAAACATGCAGGGAAGTGCTGGAGCGGCGTGTGGGGAGTTGCACATTCACATGCTTGGACATCCTGGAGACATGGGGGTCCTTTATAAAAAAAAAAAAAAGAAAAAAAAAAGGAATAAAAAGATGAGGGGAGACATAAAAATAATAGTTCCCAGCAGCACGATGACAGGAACAGAAAAATTTTACACACACACACACACACACCAATTCATAATTAAAGAACAGATGGACATATAAATAAAAAATAATAAATATAATCTTAAAAAAAAAAAAAGACTACATTAATTTTATTATAACTGAAAAAGTAGCTTTGCAGCTGTACTTAATTCTTTGTCTTTTCCACAGCCACACCAGGTGGCAGTATTCCTCTTTAAAAAGTAAGTTCACAAACATGCAAGACCACACTGCCTAAAACCATGACGTAACATTCCATACACACTGAGAAAAGTACTTATGCTAATGTATTCTGAGTGCATAATATGAGGTTTCAGTGTTTGACCAAGTGACTTTAAATTGTAAGACACCCACAAAGCTGCGAGATGGGGGTACATCAGTCCGTCCTCCAATGACAGTTCCACTCAGACTCCGAGCAATTCGTCGCAGGTTCTCGGCACTGTATGATTCATCCTCACCCGGTGGTGCATCATAGGCTGCAGCAGAAACAGGCTGCACACACACACATAATGAAACACAGCATTAGCATTTTACATCCTTATCAAATACTAAGAAAGCTCTAAACTTTGTTATGAAAATTATACACACATCTTATACATAATACTATAAATACTACTAAAATAATTCAGTTATGCCAACGCACCCTCTCAAGTGATTTAGTGCTGTATGCTGGTGTCCTGTAGGCACTCCTCTCGATCTCTGCTGTGGGGGTTTTAGAACGACCAAGTGTGGCAGAGTATCCAGCGTTGTGCTTACGAGAAGCAGCAGAACCTGAAAGAACAGTAAGTTAATACAACCTGGTTCCAGACAGGACAACTTATTTAATAAATGACCAAAAAAAAAAAAAGATATATGCTAGGAAAGTAACAATAGTATCAATACCGTGATTACATGATAGCTAAACTGGTCACATGACGATATAAAATGATAGGTCCTCATGGCAAGAAGTGTAGTTTTTTAAATATATTTAAGCTTTGTTAAAATTTAAGCATAAAAGATTGATGTTTCCAGCATTTCACTAGATTTGTAGTGACTGAAGACTGAAGTAATAAAAGTTCCTTCAAAGTAAATTTTTGTTGTCATTTCCATCCTTAAAAGTGCAATATGAATTGCTGACAGCTAGTTGTTTAAATGCAGTCTAAATTCAAAATATATCTTCAGGTAGTCGCATTTTTCTTTCATTAAGAACATGGGTTGGAGCTCTTACTTTATAACTCATTAAATAGAAGAATTTAACATCAAATAAAAAAATATTGCATTGTGGACTTCATATCGCAATACTGCATTGTGAGATTTTGATATTGTTACATTATTTTCAATACATTATACAACAACTGAAATGTACTGGTGTACTGAGTTATATGGGATCTCATTGAGATCTTGTTCAAGATTACCTGATCTGTTGGCTAGCTGCTGCGGGGCTCGTGGCATGCTGGGAGCCTTCAAGCTGGCCTGATAAAGTGAGTCCAGCTCTGACAGCTCCTCACAGGGGGAACCACGTCCCGACCGGGCACAATTCTGGGAGTTGTAGTATCGATTGACATTCTCGGCCCAGCGCTCCACAGGCATAGGGCCGGCTAGACGCTGATCCCGTGCTGGTGAAGACAGGGATGGAGGACAGGGGGACGAGGGGGAGCAGAGGTCTGCTGGAGAGTATGTGGAGGACATCACAGTAGGATGGCCATCAGGACTTTCCAGACTGCAACTAGACCAATTACGCGAGGGTGCCGGGAGGGATTTTTGACAGGCATCAGAAGCATGGCTGTGGAGAGTGTGGTTTAGGCCGTGGAGAGACTCAGGACGAGGCAGGTTTTGCAGTCCTTCCACAAAGTTGGAGTGATCAAAGATTGAAGGTGTTTGACGGGCACTGAAATGAGAAGGACTAGAGGGTGTATTGAGAGGAACCGATGGCTTGAGAGGAGCCTCGCAGCCATTCACTGCAATCACAGGCACAGTGGCAGAACTGCGCATACTAGCACTTTGTACAAGAGAGTTTGAAGAGGATACAGGGTCTCTGGGGCCCCACTTGTGTGAGTGTGGCCCATTCTCTGTCACAGCAAGAGGACTAGAGTTGTCCTCTGCATTGTCCTGCTGCTGGCAAAGTGTATCTTTATGGGAGGAGGAGAAAGGAGGGCCGGGGGCTTCAGAAATCGGTTTATTTGTAGATTGAGGTTTTGTGTGGGGAGGTGATGGTGGTCTTAATGCATCTTCTGAAACGGCCTTCTCATCCTCTTCTTTAACATTTGTCAGAAGTATTTGGACCGGGACAGACTGCTCACTAAATGCAGAACATGAAAAATAAAAATGAGTTTTTGATAATAAATAATGTGAACCTACCTGAGTCAGTATCTTGAATCAGTTCTTGATGATGTCATGCAGTATACAGATTTGTTTCAGCCTCTCTAACAATGTTACCTGAGCAGCTCGTTGCAATATGATGTCTTACACTAACCTGATTTGTAATTCTTCAAGTTAAAAAAAGTATTGATCATTATTTTTAAGGCACAATGCACGTTTCCTCTTCCCGTGTGCAGGGCTCCTGGAGCGCACACACACATATATACACAACTGCAGCCAGCAGCAGGTACCTGAGGGGCTGTTTCTGTTCCTTCTCTTCCTCCTGTTGCGTCTGCTGCAGTTCCTGCTGCTGCTGCATGCGCTGCTGCAGACCTCGTGCTCTCCTCATGCACTTTTGCATCCTGCCCTGAGCGTTAGCGCTGTTCTCATGCAAGGTATGCCTGAGTTTAGCTACAACGCAAAAAAAACAAAACAAAAAAGGCAAAAAATAAAATAAAAAATGAAACAGATGCAGAAAATAAAGAGCCGAGTCATGGGGCACATGCAAACATATGTTACAAAGAACTGAAATGAAAAGGGTTTTGAAGAATCCTGAATTATGAGTAAGGGGTTGAGGGGAGGGTCACACAAATAGGGGAAATAGGGAACCTAGTAAAATCCTTTAAACAAATGTTAAATTCTCTCAAGCACAAAATGATTAAATTATAATGAAGTTGACTTAAATCAAAATGAATTGTAGTTAAGCCACTGAACTTAAAAAAAAAAGCAAATTACACAAGCCTAACACCACATCTTAGTTAAATAAGTTTAGAACTAATTACAGAATGAGAATTCTTTCCTTTTCTTTCACATGAGCTGCAATCAACCCTACAGAGGCTCTGGAAACCGTGAGGTGGGGGGGAGTGAGGTGTAGGTAACACACAAGGGCCAGGCCATGGAAAGAGTTTGTGTGTGTGTGTGTGTGTGTGTGTGGGTGGGTGTGTATACCCCATAAGTGACAAAACTCGGGTATGACATACAAAAGACAGATAGACGTAAAATGACATTGGTAAGCAAACACCTTCTACATCGACCACAGGCTGCTGCTGGGTTTCTATGGTTACAGGCAAATCAGCCCGTATCATTATGACCCTTACAGTCAAAAAATATATTCAGAGAATATTGAGAAAAAGTAGGCATATCAGCCCATGTATATGCAGACTTAAACTATGACACTGTCTGAAGGCAGACAGTAAAAAGTATATCTGGTGTATTAGTGAGAGGCTTTATATGGAACATAGACAAACACACTCAAACACAGGAATGTACAGACAGACAAACACATGGCAGTAGTGCTAGCAGGAGCAGGCTAAGGGTTACTTACACATTGCTTCGTTAACCACAGACAGAGCAGCGGCCACCTCTCCTGCCTGTTCCAACCTTAGAGATTGGTCTAACAGAGATTCTGCCTCCAACACACACCTTTCAAAGCCTTCCCCTTTCCCTGCAAGTAACAAACATCATAGCACAGTGCTTTTCAGCATGGAAACCAGCAAACCTGCGTTTCACACACACATACACATGCAGCCCCAAGCTCCAAAGAATAAGCCACAGCAGAAACCCAAGGAAATGCATACGGAGACAGAGCCACTCCCTTTGCCCTTGCGTGGCAAGCTGAGGACTCACCTTGGCTCTGGAGCTCATCCAGATCCATGAACTTGCTGGGTCTGGGATTAAAGCCCATGGCAGCCTCTTTCTCCTTTTCCTTTCGCCTCTGTAACTCTTGCTCCTTGGCCCGGCGAGCTACTTCCTCCTGTAGCTCATCCAGTTCACTGCGGCCCTCACCTGCTACACACAAACAATATGAAAATATTAAGCAAACAGAATGGATGATCTATTGGATAATCTATAGCTGCATTTACACATTCAACCATATTTGTTTTTCTGCTGACACACTGAACACATATCAGATCGTTTTGAATGAGAGAATGAAGCAAAAAAAAAAAACCTGCGGAATGGAGAGGGAGAGAAAGCAAGAGTGTCAGAGAGAGAGAGATCTAACTTTTTTGTCAATAACAAACAAAAATATAACATTTTGCAGACTAACTGAAACTACTACTAAAACATAATAGAAAGTGTAATATAAGTAATATATATACTGTAAATGAAAACACAAAAGCAAAAAAAAAAAAAAATTAAATATAAAAATATTACTCAATACAACACAATTAATACTAATCTTAGACCGCTTGCATAAAAACCTTTGTATCTGATTACCTTCTTAATTCTGAATCTTTCATTATTGTCACATGGTTTAGACAGCTGCTGTCCAAACCCAATCAGACCATAAGCACCTCTTAATAATATATTTAAAATAATAATACAAAATTAATAATTATATAAAAATATTGTGCAATTATTGTGTGCACATACAAATAGACAGTAGAAGAAAAAACATGTCAAAATATTATATTTGTGCATTAAGCCTTGCAGTGTGATATCAGCCTAAAAGGCACATAGTTTTAATGTGCAAAAAATTCTATATAACGAACAGTAGGCGGTGACCAAACACATCTATTCTGGTCACATGAAGAAGCACAAACAGATATAACAGTTGATAGCTCTCCAGGGCAGACTCATGTTCCTCAGTTTACATAACAGATATACAAAGATAACATTTCACAGAAAGGAACAGGATGTATTTTTCAGCTGATTCTGCTCAATAGGCTTACTGCTTGCTTATTATATAAAGTTCATATACTGAAACAGCAAATAAAGCATGTGACACTTATGATTCATATCGTAAGGTAAAAATCAGGTGAAATCGCCCACATGTTGAGTGTATGACGACTATAAACAAACAAGCTCGTACTGAACACACCTAAACTCATGTGACTGCTCCCCTTGACTGATGCTTTGACATCCTGGAGTAGGGCACTGCTGCTCTTGGATTTGGCAACAGTTTTCCATGAGGGGCTGACATCGGGTGGAGGTTTTTTCATTCCTGCCTCTTGTAAGCTGGAAAATGCAGAGAGACAGAGAGAGGGGGGAAAATTAATGATGTGCTAACAAATATCCTTATCAGCTCTGACGACGTTTTACCATTATACCTGTGTGTGCCATTACTGGTGCCCTCGCTAACAGGAATGTCCAGGCTAATAGGGCTGTTGCTGTTCCTCTCACTGCTCTCATAGCCGCTCTCCATCCTCTGGATAAGCCGTGGGGGCTGCTCTGATCCTCGTCTCAGGGGTCCTGGTAGGTCTCGAAAGGTGGTCTGTTCCGATGATGCCGCCAAGTCCCCCTGAGGCCCAGTGTCTTCAGACAAGAGAGCTCCTAATGGACTGTACCCGGCCTGCTTGCGGCGTTCCCTGCTAAAGATGCTGTCGATGTTAAGGGCCTCACGGCGAGGCTTCCAGGGTGGACGATATCGCCCTCCAGAGGAGCTGGACTTAGATTCACTGCTGGTGCTGTCAGCTTCCCAGTCTCTGGCTTTAGCGATGGAGTCAGGTGGGCCAACGGAGCCCGAAGATGAAGCAGAGAGCGGACGGTTATGGATAATGTTGCTCATAGTCTCCTTAAAATCTCGAAGTCGACTGGAGCTCGGTTTAGGTAGGGAACGAGGAACCTGCTGCTCTTTTAAAGTCTCGCCTGTAAAAGAGAGGGAGAGGAAATCATTTACAAACAAAAAGAGGAAGGAGGAATGTTATTTTTACATAACCTAATATTACTGTACACAGCCAGTACAAGCAACAGCGATGACTAATGCAGCTCACATTTATTGTCCAACACGCTACTCGATCCACTAATGAGCTGTCAGAGCATCAATCAACTGACCACATTTACGGAATATTAACCAGGTTTCCATTAAAGTAACATGGCAATGTTTGTATTGTGGTATGGTGATAGCATTAAGTGCATACCTTCGCTGTGGTAGCCGGCAGACAACACCTCATCTGTTTTAGAGCAACGACTCCTTGAATCACCCCGGGCCTCAAATTTTCGTGGTCTGCTGGCACTTCGTTTCCGGTCCAAAACTCCTCCCTTTCTGTCTGAGACTCCGTCTTTTCTTAGAGTGTGGCGCTGCACTTGATTGCTGTCTGGACCTTCACAAATGAGCAACAACCAAAGTCAGTTTGAGTTTTAGACCGGTAGCATTTTATTATACAGTATGTATACTTTCCTAGTAAAAACATGGTAAATATCTTGTACCTACAGGCAAATGTGTGGTAACACAAGGTTCTTACTATTTCCATATACTTACTGCAGTATGTACTGTATGTACTAGTGTATGTACTCATTATTTAATAATGTATAGAATAAGTTATGCAGTTGATGGTAGATGGTACACTGAAAGTATATTGAAATATGACTGTAAAATAAAGTGAACCATGTTACATAAACATTTTACAGGAATTATACTTGTTCTTTGCAAGCACTGTTGTGGAAAGCAATTTAGCATTAACACACATTTGTTTGTAAGTATTACATATTTACCATGTTTTGTTTGTTGCCACATAATAGCCTCTAATTTACCCTTTTGTCCGTAAGTATTAAATTTTTACCATGTATACATTAGTAAATATATAACCAAGCATGTATGACTGTTAAGTACAGAACTGTATGTTATTTGTTACTATGTACATACACTTCACTACCTTGTGTTACCACTCATTTGTCTGTAGATACAAGATATGTACCAAGTATGTACCAGCAAAGTACATAAAATAAAGTGCTGTAGAGCAGTAGGACTACATGTAGTGCAATCTGATCATGAGCTGCTCATGTGTACATGAACAGTGTCATGCTTAACTCCAAAACAAAGCACATATGTCTTTAATTATATAATAGCATTTGCTATTTGATAAATAAAACTAAATCAGTTCGATAATTAATTGTGCAGCACTAAATAAGACATAATACCGATCACATTAAGTTTACTTCTTTATAGATTAACTCATATCTAATATGGTGTCTTTGATTGTAGTGTGAGTGTACAAACTGACGTACCTGTGGTTTCCAAGCTGCTGTGGGAGGCAGAGTCGTTGTCCGGGTTACAGATGACCGTTCCCTGGGAGTCAGAGGAGAAGTGGGAAGCCATAGACTCGTGGTGGGAGCGTGAGTGCTTGTAGCTGTAGCTGTCTGTGGAGGAGTCTGTCCGTGTGTCGCTGGAAATTGATGGCTCACGGCCTGGCAAACAAACACAAGATCAGGTGTTTATCACTAAGGCTACCAACTGGGGAACACATATTGCTTAAAAAACTAGATTCTAGCATTTTCAGCCAAAAGCTGTGACTTTCAAAAAGAGATGACAGGGAACTGCTAGTAATAGTTTGCAATGTTTGTAAAAATGCTGCAATGTTTAACTTGTTAACTGTCAATTACCTTACTGCTTACACTAAAAACCTGTAAATGATTTAACATTGAACTACATGTAATTGTACGGTACATACTGTTTACATGTAAAAAAATAAATTAATTAACAAATATAAATATATAAATATTATCCATGACTAATGGCTATGTTTTATGGACAGACTACTTATGATGAACTCTAATTTCACCTATATTATCATTGGTTATTGAAATATTTTGAAATAAGGTAATTAATGCAGCTGATTCTTTACCGCTAATTTAGTCTCAGCAAACTCCACTGAAAAGTTTTTTATAAAGCAATGCATAGATATAATTATCATAATAGTGAAATGTTACTCATTTTGTTATGAATTGAAACATTTGCTTTCTACATAAAACGCTCTCCTAAAGGTGCACCGAAGAAATGCAGAGAAATAAACTGATTCCAGTGCCAGTAAACTGGGATTATGCTGGTGTGCAAGTACCTGAATCCTCACTGTCGTAGTATGCTTTAGTGTAGTGATGTAGGTCTAGGCGAGAAGCCAAATCCTGAGCTGACACTGGTGTCCCTCGGGGGTCAGCATAGAGCAACAACAGTGGCTGGTAATGCCCCTTTATACAGCGGGACACCACATCCTTCCACTTGGGCCCAATCTGTGAGTCAGGAAATAAGAGCAAGATTGAGAGTGTATAGTTTCAACGCAGTTTAAATGGTACATTTGACAGATTTTCCAAAATGAATCCCTAAAAAGTCCAAGAAAATATTAATCTCACCAAGCGAAAAGCAAAATAAAGACCACTTGAAAAATTTTAGATACCCTGAATAACAAAGCTGCGACTGAAGCACAAGCCTGACATTTTCACACCGATCTTACCCCCAAGACTCCAACTTTCTCTCTGCTCCTTCCATAAACAGACAGGATGCCGGAGCGAGCCGCAGTAACAGACAAGCATGTACAAAAAGTGTTAGCGGGACAGTGAGCTATAGTGTGTGTGTGTTTGTTTGCGGTGGACTATCATGGCGGTTTCTGTCTGTAGGCCACGCCCTGCCACTGTCCAGCTGGGGTTGTAAACAATAGTGGGATATCCTTGTTTTTAGAGGGCTTTTATAGGAGCTCTGCGCAGCTCACGTGCAGGTCAGCATAGGCTTGCCAAACCCCACAGAAAAAGCTGCTTCGTTTGCAACTGTCTAGGATCCACAGCCCTGCACTGCTTTTATGAAGATAAAATTCTGCAAGTTCAGAACGGGGAATGACACAACACTCTGAGTGACATAACACACATTATTTGTTTTTCCAAGCAGCTTTAATACTGGAATTACACAGTAAATGCATCACTGTAAAAAGTAGGCACGTACAAATATATTTGTACCACATCCAACAATATTAAAGACTAGTATCAGCTGATAATGAGCATTGAATAGAAAAAATGAGAATGCTCGATTAAGATTATCCTTGGGGCCATCTAACTCCTACTAAAAGTTTATTTAAAAAATCAATTGAGAAATTCTCAAAATTAATATCCATTTGTCATACCGTACATTTTAAAATACGGTTTTATTTCTTAATTAGGATAAACCCGTATATAGTTTTAGAATTTAAAGGGCACTGTACCACATGTAAACACTTTCTATGTTTTGATTTAAACAAAAACATTATATAATTGTTGTGCAGTTAACATAGAACAGCGTATGCTATTTGCGTTGAGTGAATATTCTCCAAAATGGTGCTACTGTGATGTGGAGAGACACAGAGACTAAGAATTGTTGAATAAACACCTTGACAGTGTTATTTAATTGACAGTCAATGGGACACACAAAAATCTTCTGGGTTTTCATCCAAAATATCATAAATTGTGTTTTAAAAGACAATCTATGTTTTAACAGGTTTGGAACAACATGTGGGGTAATGACAACCCTTTAATACAACTCATATTTTAAAATCTAAAATTTTTTAACGTTACTGAAATTAGTTTTTTATCTGAAATTTAATTTGCATTGTAATATATTTAATCTTTTATTGTGCCATGGGGTATCAAGGGTATCCTGTAGATACTGGTCAATTTAATGCAGGGATCATAATATTTGTACCTGGAGGCCTGGTGTCCTGCAGAGTTTAGCGGCAACTTGTCATAACACACTTGCCTGGAATTAGGGCTGGGTATATATATATATATATATATTTATTTCGAACTATATATTATGCATGGCTTTACTGACGAAATGCACATAATATATCGTTTGATATATATCACCCAGCCCTACCTGGAATATTCAATAATATCTATTAAGAACTTAATTAGCTGCTTCAGGTGTTTGATTAGGGTTGGAGCTAAACTCTGCAAGAACCCCGGTCCTCCAGGACCAAACTTGGCGACCCCTGATTTAATGTATCCAGGCTGAATAAAAGCTTTAAAAAATTTGAATGTTATTTTATATATCGCTGGCATGTGCCAGTTTTGTGCATAATAACCTAATGTCATTCACTTGCTATAAACATTGGGCCATTCCTGTCTTTATGTTATGACAATATACAGAAAATGCACTAATGACTATTGACATACACTGAGTTACTAGCATGTGCGCATATACCTGCACAAACAAACACAGACTCCTAAGTGGTGAGTCAACAAGCTGTCGAATTATGTAAAACAGCACACACACACATACATTCACTCACCCACCCACCCACCACATGCTGGGAGCCTGTGGGGCACTGCTAAATAACGAGCCAACACATTGGTCTATCCCAGTTAATGATTCTACACGAACTCCCCGTGGACAGAGCAAGCAAGGAACATTAGATCAGGCCATGTATAAATAAAGCCCTACGAACAACCCTGGAAAACCGGCAAGCTAAGGGCTGCATTTTTCACATTCACTGGTTACAAAGCCCAGATGATTACCTCTTTCACATGAGCATCATCGAAGTAAATCCACTTGCGGATTTTGGTTTGGAAGAAGAAAGTAGAGTAGTGTTTTCCATAGTAACAGACCACGCCCACAAGGTAGAGCTCCGCCTGTTTGGCCTTGTCCTCTGTCACTCGGTAGAACAGCTATGGGTGAAACGAAGGACGAGAGGTCACTTATTAGTCGTAAATACAAACACATTAGCATACAATACATCAGATGATCACAAACAAACCATTACAAAGATGATCTATTTTAAGTGAACATGAGATCTTTCATAGGCATTAAAAACATCTACGATGGAGATTATCAAAACACCACTGTTGATCTCTAGATGCATTTCAGTTCAAAAGAATAATTTGTTTAGGCCTTATAAAATGGTTTACATTTCACACTGAAACATGAACCCAGCACTTTGTGAAATGCAAAACCACTAAGGACACCCTGTGCCTGCTCTGTGTGCTAAGCAAGTGTGAAATCAGTGGCAGAGAGTTACTTTTATGTGAGTCATTGTCATTGACGCAACAAGTTTGACAAGTTCTGCCTGTAATTCCCATGTGCATCAGTGATCTCAGAGCTGCAGCACTGCTGTTTGGAGTTGACTGCATTCATCACCATCTATAACAATCAAAAGCTTCTGTTTTCAGCAGTGATTTTAACTTCTGTCTTACATCTCCGAGCCGCAGGACGGTGCCCAGGCTATGAATGACATCTTCTGCCAGGTCAGAATGGTCTGAGTCCCAAACCAGGCCAATGGTAATGATCTCTGGGGAGTTCATCAGGACACGTCGAATACGGAGCTTCTCTCCACAGTTGCCCTGTAGAGAAGAATTTTTTTTTTTTACTCGAGCTTAATGAAACACACACATATACCCAAACACACACAATCACACTCAGTTATTATAATTAATTCCCACTCCCCTGCCCAAACGTACATAATTACCCTTATACAGTTCATAAATCACAGATGAACACCCATATTTTGGGTGTGTTTAAGTTGTATGTGAAGCACATCTGAGGGTCAAGATAACATGTCTTTTTCAGGTCAATACACATTGTTCTTTCAAATGTGCTCAGTTCAAACAGAAATCTTTCCATAGTGTCAAATATCAGTATACACATAAGAGTATACATAAGAGTATACACATACTAGTGAAAAACATAAAAGCAAATCATCTAACAATGTAATGATTCATTATTGTAAGAATGTCTCAGAGAAGTCAAAATTTAAGTTATGCTTGATTTAGAAAAATATGTTTGACAATATGATTTAAAAAAACATAATTAAGAAGTTGAAGGTAAGTTGAAAAATATTAATACAATTTTGAAACTGGTTTGTGTTTTCATATATTTTGAAATGTAATTTATTTCTGTGATGTCAAAGCTGAATTTTCTGCTGGGTTTACTTCAGTGTTCAGTGTCACATGACCTTTTCAATGCTGAAAATATTATATTTTTGTGGAAATCATTATACTTATTTTCAGGATTCTTTGTTGAATAGAATGTAAAAAAAAAAAAACTCAATTTATTTGAAAAAAAAACCTCTTGTAAGTTGCAATGCGATAAATCTCTACTCTTACTTCTCAAGTGTTAATTTTGTAAAAAAAATAAAATAAAAACTACAATAAAAAACATTATCAACCATGTCATTTTGCCTCTGAAGTAAATATATCTTGCTTCAAGGATATTTAGATATGTTAGCTGGAAAACAAGATAAAAATTGATTAAGAAAATTCTTTCTTGGATTGTGTTAAGCCGTCATCCCTTATCCAAGGATATCCTGATCTGACATGAAAACAAATGTGCGTGTTTTGCGTAAGAAGTTGGTCTTCCTCAGGGCCATGAGACAAATTAACATTCCACTGATTGCGTCCTGTTTTGACCCAGCGATTACTTAATGGCCACAATCCTATTCAAACCCAGATGAGCACCACAGCCACACACACACAGTACCAGGCTTCATTATGCCTAATTAGCACTTGATTTGATAGAGCTGAGTGTGGTAATGCTAACCGGGCAGTTGCGCAGGTCTCCCACAGTGCTGGCGTTCCTCAGCAGCTCTCCAAACATGTCTGGGGTGGGCTTCTCCCGGCATTCTAGCATCCGCACTGCCTGGTTGCTGTAGCATAACCAACACATGTCACACATTAAGATAGCACAAGCAATGCACTGCAGCGCTCATATCTGTTATTATGGATAAAGTGTTTGTATTTGTTGGCTTTGATTTAGTAAACATGTAAACAGCCTATAAATACTGAATGAATTACAAAAATAAAAATGGGGTTTTCGACAGTAGCCTAAACAAGTGATTCAAGCGTTTAAGGATTGTTTGTGTACAGTGTTTTTTGTATTCAGAAGGGTGTTCAGAAAGGTCACCCTGCAGACCGGTCTGATCTTATTGTTGCAGCAGAGGTCACTGCATCTCAAAGACACTGCAACACTGCGTGCCTGCAGCAAACATGGCAGCTTAGGCAGATTTCAGACAGCCGTGCCAATGTCACAATGTTTCCTGGACAGGCACCTCCTCCTCCGTCATTCCTCAACATTAACATTCATCAAATATATTATTATAAAAGAGTCTAAAATCTTTTAGCTCAGAATTTTGTCTGGTTGAGGGCCATGTTTGAAGCAGTTATGCTTACATCTTTGAGTGAACATCATTTGAATTTAATATTAATGGGCCAAGCTGCTACCTTCACTGGTATTGATAAGCAGCCTACATTAAAGCTAATAAAGCATCTGAACTGAATCTGTAGGCAGCATTTGAAGGTATCATAAGCCTGATCATAAAGGCAGTCCCAAAAGTTAAAAAAATAATTAGAAAAGGGTATTCTTGACTGATTTTTTTCTTAAAATCTGTGTTTAGTATATTTATTCTTATCAAAATACTGAATAATTTATTTTGTGTTGCATGCGTTTTAACTCATTTGAGTCAGCACTTTTTGTCTAACTAATTTCCTGCCTACATAGACTGTGAGGCTGATCGCTAGGTTTAATAGTACTCAATTAAAATAGTTTAATAATATAAAACGACACTATCATTAGCGATAAACTATACTGCTCAGTTAAATAATTGTATTATTATTGTAATCATTTATTAATCCATAAGCTGTAAAACATTCAGTGGGACAACGACTGGTTCAAAGACACAGGGAGTCAATGTCCTTGGGCAGAAGAAAGTGCTTCTGCACTGCAATGTTAAGCTATTATCATAAAAAGCATCCTTAATCACAGAGCTGCATGCTGGAATATTCATGAAGTCCTTTCATCGCTGTTATGCCTACGAATGTTTGTTCACAACGCTAAGTATTTGCTCTGCTGGCAGGCTGAATACAGTAATCCACTTTTCAACCGCAAATGCGCAGCTCTAAAAGCAGATGCTGACAACATTTGACTGCAGAGTTCAAGGGGAGCTGCTCTAACATGAGGCTAAGCTTTGTATCTGGCCGCTCATCACCCATGATTAAAAGCAGTGGCGCTGCTGTCCAGGAGACCTAGAGTAATATTTCAGCTGGCTGTTGCCATGTGCTCTTGTCCATTGAGGGAATCTCTCTCTGTTCTGATTGATTTCACTGTGTTTGATGTGGCAGAGAGCTCATTTGCTCAGCTGGAGAAGAGTATAGGACATGATGTTTTCTGTGCTGTGCACAGAGTGGCCCTTTTCGGTCCCAGCTTTCAAAATGACCTCATTCTTTAGCATCACTCATTTTTGTTTATGTGTATGTGCTGCAGGGATGATTTTGCTCACCACAGAGAGGTGGTAGAGATATAGTGGACCATCTGAATGAAAGGCAGGGGGTCTGAGGAGGCTCCACAGTTGCTGCACACACACTAAATGAGAACAAAAAGCAAAATCTGTTAAATAAGCTTTTCTATACAAATGGAAAGAGTGGTAAACTTTTTTTAATATTAAAATCTAGGTGTATTAGGTTTCACAAAATTTCTGCTACAACACAAATGACGGAATTGACAAATTTTGGCAATTAATTTTCATAAATTTAGGACATATAAGACATATATGAATTTTAAAATATGATGTCTGGAATAGCATTTCAAAAAATTGAATTTACAAAGATATCACGAAGAGGCATTGATTTAAAGGTAACGATACAGCAATGCATGTTATTATAAAAGAGCAATGATCAATGGTCAATTATAAAAAATTAATAAATAAAAACATTTACTGACGTGTGGAAATGTAGACAGGTCAGACCATGATCCAATTAAAACCTGATGTGTAATATACTGTTTGAAAATTTTTACCAACAAAATGTGTGATGTTCGGATATGTCCTTTTATCAAATTTAAATGCATTTCAAAAGGAATACATAATGCCTTCAAAAAGATTGCTACTTTGAGCATCACCTGCTCAAAGAGTGTCATGGCAAACTTCTGATGAGGTATGCAGTGTTTGGCTGTGCAGATGTCCTCCTTGGTCTCATCAGAGATGTGAAAGTGGATCCTCATGAGGATATTCTCCTGTGAGAGAGACTTATTGCTTAATTATTAGCAATCATTGTGCTAGAATCAAAATTTCACTGAAGAGAAACAGCATACAATCTGTCCTGCATGTCTCATGTTAATTGACTCTTGCTGTCCAGTGGGTGTGTACTGAGTCTTTGAATAACAGCATGCTCAGCTCTTTTGAATATAGCTGAGAATGTAGGTTGGGAGAAGGCTTGTGTTATGTAGGGAGATCTTGAAAGTTCGCAAAGCAACTGCCCTTAACCAGTGTCTCCAGTCTTGCATAATGACCAGACAACAATAGCGGTTATAGGGAGGAAAAAAAAAAACAACATTTGCAGTTTGTGGTCACAGTTCTAACTGGTCAGCATATTGTATGATGTTGCTAAACCAGCAGTAGAAAAAGGCAGAGAAAGGAAGCCATTCTTTAGCTTATGTTATGATGCTATGGCCTTTAAAATGAGCCATTAGGAGGAAATTAATCACTGCACAAAATAGGATGTGTGCCAATAAGATTACAAAAGAGTCAAACGAATTTCTGTACTATCAAGCATCCTCCCGAGAGACAAGTGATAAAAACTGACATAAAAACAGACATGCAATCTAAAAAAAGACAGGGAAGGACCGATACAGGGCTGAGAGGCTATCAAATACCTTTCTTCTACTTGCACTGGTGGAGCTGAGCTTACAATATTCACAAGTAATGTCAGACTGCACAATTTTCTCTTCAAGAAAATCTTCCTCTTGAGAAAGAATACTAAAGTAAAAGCAAGGGCATGGAGGATAACAGCAGAAAAAGGCGTAATGCTCTATAGGAGAGGAAAGCTAAAGGGCGATATTTAAGAGTCAAGAGTCCTTACGAAGCACTCAGCTGCGTCGTCCATAATGCCGAGCTGGAATCGCTGCTCATCCTGGAAGGTTTTGGCCAGAGCGCAGCGGAGAGCATCAGAAGGCAGCACCTTCTCACTGCTGAACTGGAACTGCGCAAAGATGCTCTAAAAACAATCACAGGTTTTAAAATTAAAGAATACATAAACACCAGCTCAAAAATGGGCAAAAACTGTAACATTATACACCAGTTATACAACAGTTTGTCACCCTGTATTCAGTAACAAACTACTGTAAAAAGACTTAAAGACTTTTTTTAAATGTGATGAGAAAAAGCATATGATGTGTAAGAATACATTTTAGGTTTAGTGTAGCCAATAAGCACAACTTCTTTTTTTATATTAAAACAAGTAGGATGACAAGCAAAGAGGTTTTAAAGAGTGTTTTTATGAATGAAAAAAGTAATACAGATGATACAATGGTGAGTAAAGGCATGAACTATCATTTTTGGGTGAACTATCCTATTAAAGGCAGTTTTTCTTCCCTCTTAAGTCACATTAGACACAAAATAATTAAGTGTTTCCTTGTGTATATGAACACATCTAAGATTTCCCATGCTGTAATGCAACATGCCTGTCTGCAAGACTTCTGTCCTGAATTAAGAAACTCCTCAGTAAACAGAGTTATTACAGGATTAACTTTTTTACTTTGAAGGCTGAAAACTCAGTTTGAAAAGAAGAAAGCCACTGCACTTGTCACTGCTCGTGCAACATACTGGAGTAAAGTCTGAAAAACACAGACAGCTGATTACAGAGGCAGAATCAGACCCATGAGAGCGTGCGGACAGGCTGACAGACATATTGTGCCAGTCGTGTGTGTGAGTGCAGACAGGCAGCCCCCTACTGAGCTGGCACAGGGCTCAGGAGAGAGATCTCTAATTTCCAGCTGAGTTATTGAACTTTTGATGGAAAGCGCCAATGGCAATCCTGAACATTAGAAGGAATCTAATATAAAACGAGTGTAAGGGAGGGACTAAAAAGAAACAGGATGGAAAAAGAAATGGCACAACAAGAGCCGAATACACACAACACTGCTTGCCACGCAGCTCTAGTTAAACATTAGATGATTTTTGATGCATATCTATTTCTTTCGATGGCATCTATTTGATGTTTATATAGTAAGTCAACATACATTGGCAGACAAGACTGTCATTTTTTTCTGCTTCCAAGAATTGTTAGACAAATAAGTGATTCAACAAAATTTTTTTTTTAGTATCAGACAAATCTTATCCAGAACTGGTTTCCTTTAGGCTTTTTTAAAAATAACTAGGCCTAAATAATAATTATAACAGACATGTTAACTAGTAATTATACTAACGAAATGTTAATTACAGTTTTTGTTTCTCACTTGAGAAATGAATAGCTGTTACATAAAGTTGTGCAAACAAAAGATAAAAGTTACTATCCTTATTGATAAACAGTAGTTGCTGGGTGCAGTTCTTTATAGACTTATCAAACAAAGCCATATATTAGTAGACCCAACATAAAAACAAGTTTTGGTGACCACTGACTTCCAAAGATGAAAGATAGTCAAAGAGGTTTGGAATGAAATGAGGATGAGTAAATGCATAAAAGCTATTATGGAGCAGAGATCCCTGTCAGCTCAAGGTGATGAATTTGATGCATGATAAATAAAGTCAAACCCTGATGGGCTCAGAGCTTTACCTTCAGAGCACAGAAGATGCATGAGTCCTCCATACACTTGTGTGTGGTGAGCTGTCGGAAACTTCGCCGGAAGATATCCAGATGCCAGAGAACCTATAAGAAAAATGTGCAATTAGACGAAAGAAATGTTTACATTGTCCTCCAATCTTTGATGCATCCTGCGCATGATATGAGAGCGATTTGAGAGGCTAAGGAAAAGTTGTATAAAGCATCAGACACTCAACACACCTTCTAAAATGCCTGAGAGGCTCTAATCATCAAAAATGCATCAGGCTCAAAAAGCACTTGCACCGCCTGCAGTTGACTTTCCACCTCTTTCTAAGTGTCTCTCTCAGAGGGGCAAGGCATCTAAAGACGAGTCTGGTTGGAGACGAAGATTGTGCAAGTTCCTTTCTGCAACAATCTCCTAAATCCACCCCATACTACAACTCATCCAATCACATGAAAGAAGCAATTATGTCTCACCAATCAGGTGTCAAAGATCGGATACGCCTGAAGAAACAGGAGCAGGTTAACAAGCAGAGCAAAGTCTAATAGTAAAATGAAGTGATGAGCGTGTTTCCCAGCTGTAGTCTTTCATCTTGAGCAATGTATGCGTCTCCAGGTGAAGGATGATGTGGAATGTCAGCGGAACAAACAAAAGACCTGCTAGCTTCCTGCTGGGCAGCTCACATGCATGCACAGACTCACAGTTATGCACACCTCCCATCTGGCCATGCCTGGAAGGCTGCGGAGGTCGAGCTGACCCCACCTGCCCACCATGAGCGAGTACTCTGTGTGCCATGGCCCCGCTGCTCGCCCGGCAGATCTACACGCTTGTATGCTGAATTATTGAGAGAGCTGTCAGTCCCACTTAACACAACTCAGTTACCTAAATGAATCTGCCGTCTACCTTTACCTTCACAGATGCCTTAATCACTCTAACAGTTCTAAAGTCTGTCAAGTGAACAAAAGTTAGCTGCCCTGTAAACCAAAATGTTTAGGAGGCCTGCTTATGTTTCAGAAGTCTTAAGCAGAGCTGTCCATTTAAAATCTATATTGCTGACAGAATCAATTTCAGAGAGTAGTTTCACAAATCAGAGACACATAGTAGTAAACATATGTTTGACTGTGGTTGGGGCTGTGCGTGTGTCCCTGCACAATAAAACTTAATTGTACTCAGCAGCAAAGATTTCTCATGCCATAACGATTCGCCTGTATGACCTCCCGTTGACGATCTTTGCATGAAAGTAAAAATTTAAGGAAATAAAATGTAGTAAAATGCAATGCTGTTTTTGTTAACCACATATGCTTGAATGTACATATTTTCTCAGGCATGAAAATGTGCATCAGAGCACAACACAAGCATTTAATCACAATGCAAACCACATGTTCTTAGAAAATCCAGGTTTTACATGAAGCCTTGTCAAGCAGTGCTCAAATATAAACATGTGAGTGCTTTCAGGAGATTCCTACAATAACCATTGTTCCTGGTCTCTGGGTGCATGTACAAAGGTCTGCAAATAGGCAGGAACATTCTGAGCCAGTGGCCATGGACTAGCTAGTGTGTCCATGTCTTAAGTGGTCAACATCAGGGCACAGTGTCCCCTTCTATTGATTTGATGTCACTGATTTGACACTTAAGTTCTGGGAGCTCTTGTCATGCCACTGAGTTTGCCTCTGAGAATGTCTAACAACAAAGTCCAGCTCTTCATTTTTTTTTTAATCTGGAGCTGTCCAGTAGAGTTTGTATAGAATGGTACTGGCCATATTGATGAGAAGCCTGCAGTACCTTACAAGTTGTACAGGTGTTTGCTTGACAACCTTGGTCACATCTCCTCATTAAAGCGATGTTCTGATACACTGTCATACTAAGTGGACTGACAAAAAAACAAATGACAGCAGAATCCTTTAGAAAAAATCTTTATAGAATGGTCTTTTAGGAGAAAGAGAGCTGAAATGGATAAATCATGGAGTCTGTCATTGTGAAATACATGAACTTCAAGCAGACCGCTGCTTGAAAGATTAGTTCAATAAGAGCGAGCAAAACTGCCCCCAAACTGGACAGATCAGAGATAGTCCTCTGCAGAGGGACATCACAGCCCATTACTAACCATATTACATGCTTCAGATCCAGGGGACAGAAAGCAGACAGGAGGCTGGACTGATGGAAACGATAGACTGAAATAACTATGACTGACTGAAACAGAGTTACATCCTTCATATCATCAAACATTCAAACAATGTGTGCGGTCATATAAAGTAGGGCTGGGCGGTATATACCGCACGATATATTATGCGCATCTCATCAGTAAAGCCGGTTCTTTGATTAGCGCTA
>JAUCMT010000024.1:6920866-6953193 GCA_032357475.1 Enteromius thamalakanensis | reverse complement strand
AATGTATGTCGTGTTGTACAGCTTATTGAAACTGGGCTAGTAGTGACTTGCGCTGGTAAAATAAATAAATAAATCCCAGCTAACCGGGAACAGATATCGTTGCTTCATTTCGCCCTAGAATTAATTTAATGACACCTTTTACAATTCCAGACTTTTCAATACTTTTCAAGGCCTTAAAAAACGTAAAAACAATTTAAGACTTTTTAATACTTTTCAAGGATCCGCGGGGACCCTGTCATCATAAAATCTCTTCTTGAGGAGGAGCTCCGCTATAATCACTGCGATGGGTGCTATTAACTATTGTTAACTTACAAGTATATAGAGCATGTATTTAGAATTCGTCTTAACAATTTCAAAGTGTATGGAAATATTTAAGCTAAGTGACACAGTGACAACATACTTTGAAAGTTTAAAACTTGCCGTTGTTTTGGTGGTTCAAACAGCAGCAGGCTTCCAGCACTCTGCTAATGGGGGGAGGAGGCAAGGCGTGGTCTGCACGTGGACAACATGCGTCTCCAGCAACAAAGCTGCTTGCGACGCCTGTGTGTTAATCATGGCAGGAAAAATGTATCGGCGAATGCACCTGCGCATCGGCCGATGCCGATACACAAAAAATACGCAAATATCGGCCCGATACATCGGCCGGCCGATGAATCGGTCGTTCTATATTTCTGACAATTGCTCCCATGGCAGTTTGGCTCTACTCTGTTATGCAATATGATCGCTTATGGAAGACATCCAGCTCTTCATCCCACTGCCCACTGCAAGCCTCTAATCACATATGATGCCTCAACCTGGCTTTAGTCCAGCATCACACGACTTCACTCTCTGGCCAACAGTCTACAACCAGCAGTCACCTCGTACAGACAATTATTGCTAAGCAGCAGCTCCTAAAATCTATAAGAAACAATAACAGGAGTGGCCTATAAAAAGAAAGATGAACCGCATCAATTGCAGAATTAAACTTAATTAAATACGTTTAAAATAATATTAAATGTCAGAGATGTGAACTTGTCAATTGCATCTGCAACACTGTGCAACTCGGCATGTCCCACAAGCCTGACCAGCAGGAATCATCAAATGGTCCCCACCTGACCCCCTCAGATTTGTCTGAAAATGTGAATGTGATGGGTAATATGCCCAATAGATCATATACAAAAAGCTCTACTTTTAATTAGTTTTTTTTATTTTATTTATTTTATTTTTTTTTACAAAAGTTTGTTTTTTATCCCCTTTTGCCATCACTTTCTGAGTGACCGGAGTACGCACAGTAGAGATCTGAAATTTTGTATATGATCTCATGGGCATATTACCCATCACATGGATTTTTTTTTTTTTTTTTTGAGGTCAGGTGGGGAATTTTTCCAAGATTTGATGATTCCAGCTGGAAAGACCCTTTTATGAAAAGCCAGAAAGACGCAGGTGGCAGATCCCCTGACCCAATCTAACATAAGGTGTCACAGGATTATTCCTGCAATAATAGACTCTGCCGGGAACAGCGATGCCCATTTAGTCATCAGGGGTGAGAGAATTCCATCCCTCCCAGCCGCCACCTTTGACGCAGCTCTCTGACATTTTCAATCCAGCAGGGTACATTTGTGTCACAAATGAAGTCTGTAATGCCTCACTGGCGAGAAGCTTCACACCTCAGTCTGACACCAACCACTTTGCCAAAACTTCACTTGAACCAACAGTGAGAAAATATCCAACAGGGACAAAAGCTTGAGGGAAACATGTCGCCAGGCGACATTGCGGTTGGATGAGCCTGATAGTCTTGGCATCCCATTTCTATTACTGAAAGTGAATGATAAACAAGCAAGCTATCTGGCCAAAGTGTTGCTACAGTTTATTTCAGCGAAAGTGATTTAGAGACCATTTCGTCAGAGGCTTTATGCCATTTTATCATCGGAAGTCAAATGAACAATGCCATTCAGACAAACAGTGCTCAGGCTTGTATGCAGCAAAAGCTTTGTTTGGGATTTTCTCTGTCCAGGTAATTATATTAATAAGACATAACTCTGCTGACGTCATCAGCCTTAACCTAGTTTTGAAAGGCCGCTTTTGGAGTGCAAAAGGACAAGAAAACCTTGAATGTTCACACTAGCGGCACAGGCTGATTTGCCATCTGAGAGAAGTTTAGTAGGACGATAGGAAACAGGAACAGGCCCATCCCTGAGTGATGCGCTCTCCACCGTCTCCATCAGACCCAGACTGACATCATCCCGCAGCAGGAGCCTGGTGAGGAGGAAGCACAGGACCAGGCTGGAGCGCAGTTATTTTCCACTAAACAGAAATAAGACAGGGTGGGTTGCGGTTGCCATGGAGACCTAGACCTGGTGCTGTTTTTGGAAGGATGAGATGCAAGCACATGGGGCGGTCAAGCACAATATACAGCCAGGCACAAACAGTGTCCTTATGTTTATATGTCCTATTCCAGGACTTGCATCCATGATGACTTAAGCATTTATTCAAAACATTTAAAAAAAAAAAAATGAAATTTTCATTATGCAAAAAAAAAACTGAATAAATGCATATCAAGGCATAGCACAGATCACATACCAGGGGATCAGAGGACGTGACCCATGGTTGGAGAGTTTAGTCGTTCTCCTCAAAGCATGAGCCAGTGAGCATCGCTTTGGCCTGGCACAAGCAACTGCATTTCCCAAGTACCATCTGTGAAGCTGTGAGGCCACCTGAATCTGGGCCAGTTCGCTACAAACTCTCTCTCCACAGCACAGAGAGAGACTGAGAACGCAAATGTAACTATAGGGCAAATTTAGCCTGTCTGTCATTAACCAATTTGGTCACATCAGGATTGCCTTCACTGCTGTTAAAGCATGAGTCCATTAGATCAGCTGTAGGAAACAACAACCAGTTTTTTAAATAATCACAAAAAACACCTGAAAATAAGTTTTTACACATCATCATCCAAATGCTTTGTCACTTTAGCAAATCCATCTATGCCAATCTTCTGTGTGCCTGAATAATTAAGCACACATCCCTGCTATACAGCGTGTAAAAAGTATGATGCCCCATAAAGCTCCAGGAGCTGAGGAGCCATCAGATTCAAAAACCTGAAAACATGCAAAGCAAAGAACTGTAGGGCAGCTCTTTTCAAGTCTAGGTCAATTGTTTTAGCTGCATGTCATTCATAGGTCAGTCAAAGAACACCACAAAAGCACAACAGTTGGGTTCTGGAAGTAAATAAAATCCCATTCAACTATACTCAGTAGGGGAACTGATTTTTTACAACAACTTAAAGAACTTTAAAGACAGACCTACTGTGAGCAACAATGTTGTTAATTGCTGGTATATGCTTTTATTGAAGCCATCAGTCTGCATTAATTGAACTTATTATTAAATACTCGTTTAACAGTAAAATTACTGGTGATATTACCCCCCAAAAATTTAGAGAATCAAAAGAAGCAAATTCTGCTAAACAAAGTCTCTAGCACCCACCTACTCCCATAAAGTACTGTGTATTACTGAAGTAGGCCTAATATAATTTTCAGTAATTGTGTTTATGTGCGTATTTTGATTTTGAAATTTTGAAATATTTAAATCAATTAAATAAATTTTTAATTTACCGTTTCACCATAAATACGGACAAAGTCGACATAGCAGATAGGAATAATTACCTGCATATAAAATCTAAAGTTAGCCAATATATTCTTCACCAAATTAAGCACAAAATGTACAAGAACTCATGCACAGAGCTTGTTATGTTACTGTGTGACATTACTATCAACAGGCTTTTTTCCCACGAGACTTTTCTTTTGTGTGCCAAAGCCTGTTAGTGTGGTCTGTTTGATCTGGATCTGACCGACCAAGGGTCTAGCCAGATCTCACATTGGTGCCATTAGACATGTGACTACTAGAGCTGGCCTGCAAAGCTATATGCCATTGATTCTTGAGCATCCTACCCACCTTTTTCCGATTGAAGGGTTAGTTCACCTAAAAATAAAAATTCTGTCATTAATTACTCTCATGTCCTTCCCAAACCCATAAGGCCTTCGTTCATCTTCTGAACACAAATTAAGATATTTTGTTGAAAGCAAAGAGCCATGATCTGACCCTTTGAGCCACTGATGACTGTTTTACCTATGTTTTCTTTCTACGTTTCTGGACCTGAGATCATTTCAGTTGTATTGCTGTCTATGGAGGTCAGATGGCCCTCTGATTTAATCAAAAATATCTTAATTTATGTTTCAAAGATGAACAAAGATCTTATGTATTTTATGTATTTTAATAGATATGAGGGTGAGTAATTAATTACAGAATTTTCATTTTGGAGTGAACTAACCTTTAGGTCTACTGCATTTTAAATTATCTTAACTTACCGTTTGGAAGGACTGCCACAAAATTAGGACAGTAGCTATCGAATATTTTAGTAATCGAGTATTCTACTGAAAATCCCATCGATTAATCGGATAAAATGTTTTGCTTAATTAAAGAGCAATATTAAGTATGCAAGAGAAAATAAGACATGTCTCTTAAAATGAACATCTAATTGGTTTTCTTTTTTGAAAAGAAAAACAACAAACAAATTACATTTTATTTATTGATGATATTAATTATTTTTTTAATATTAATATTAAAAACAACTTTATTGACAGTAAACTCATTTCTTTGATAAGAAGCCGTGGTATAAGCTGATAAATATTCCGGTATAGTGATGTTATATTACTGTGGAAAGATTGTTTAAACTTTTGGGGTTATTAATGGTCTGCCGAAAATTATTTATCAATGATTTCACATTTAACTTTCCCATTGGTGATTGATGGTTGAAGGGTATGGACCTTTAAACTAGTTCATTAGCAGTATCTGAATGGTCACAGTTTCACATAAGTTACTCCCACAGTTCACACAAAGCATTAGGCAAGTGTTATGCTGCATGTAGTAACACACATTTAAACATCACAAAGAAAATGAACTACAATTCCTGACAGAAATGCCTTTATGTACTGCATTTAAGTAAGACTCCTATTTCTGAGCAGAGCATATTCATTTTTTAGAGTTCAGATTTCAGATTCAGAGTCACATTCCTTCATGATATATGACAGTCAACATGTTATGTGATATTTAACATCCTGTCTGCTTCAGCACTACACAACTTCCTCATGTAAGACTAATAACAGATCGCTCCCTGAGAAACAGCAAACTAAGGATACAGGTTAAACCTTGGTATTATGATCCAGTTCAGCAGGTGCATAACTATAAAAGTCACACACCATTAAAAGGCACTCAACAGGTTAAAACTCTTTGTTTAAACATTTTTCTCTCTTATGAAATCACATCACACGTTCAGGCGTTAAGCACTTGTTGTACAAGTTATGTGTAAAATTGAACTTTCTTAGGATGCACTATACATTTTCTGAAACATCAAAGCTGCAAAGAAAAACTGAAATAACGTAAACCCCCAGCTAAATTATGTTAGCGCTGCTATGTCCGCGAAAAATAGAGTTAACGTTAGATTTATCTAAACAAACTTTACATCTTCTATTTAACCTTAACTACAGTGCGCTGAAGTAAAACATAGCACATTTCTTCACGTTTCAGTACAGAAACAAGAAACTACATACTTTTATATGAAAAAGCCGTTTTTCTGAAACATGCGACTGCGTCTTCAGTTTTGCTCCATAGGGATTCAGGAACAATACGCGTCTCTTCCGAACCAAATCCTGAGAGGAATGCCTGAGCGATCTTTCTAAACTTTTCGTCAACAGAAAAACGTTAGTAAAACTCACCGGTTTCATTAAAAACTTCGTCCGTAAAAAATTGTGGGGGGAACCCTTGACAACGGGACCGTTAGCTTCAGTTACCGGTATCCTCGCGAGCTCTGGATTCTCCTCAGTACATAAATTACGGCGCGCGGACGGCGCGTTCATTGAGCTCTGTGATAATGCGGAGAGAGACGGGCTGGGGGAGGGGCGGCGCTATTACCTGCATCCCCTGCCCCCAGACACACACACACACACACACACACATAGACAGAATGGAAGCGGGTGAACTACTGAGCAATGGCCAACCTTGAAAAAGGATGAGTTGTCACTTTAAAGACCTTCTTAAATCTAATCTATAGCTCTAGAACTTTTACTTAATGCCTTTTAGCGTTGAGGGGAAAAGCTACTGTATAGGCTACACCTAAAATCACATTTAGCATATATGTAAAAGCCAAAGTAATGACTCATGATGCACTCTTATTTTTTGTACAATCAAATGAGCTTCATAAGAATTTTCCTCTCACTCCCACTCCGCTGATGGGGAAAAGACACTATAAGTAACTAAATCAGATCATTTTTTTCCAAGTAATAAAGTAATGAATTACTTTTTAAGAGGAAAAAGGCTAGTTATTTCTGCAAATTAATGACATTTACTATGTTTCATGTATTGACACAATATATTAACTTCCTTAAAAAGTATCTATTAGTTACTTTTTATGTATTTTTTAAATAACTATTGTTTTTATTTTATGGAGTAAGGCAATATTGTAATGCATTACTGTTAAAAGCAAATTTCTTTTTTTTTTTGTACGAAAGGTTTATTAATTGTGACCCTGGACCAGAAAACCAGTAGTAAGGGTTAATTTATACATCATATGGTTTGTTAAGATCGGACAATATTTGGCTGAGATACAATTATTTGAATATCTTGAAACCGAGGCTGCAAAAAAATTAAAACACTGAGAAAGATATCAATATATAATTATTCCTAAATAACATTTGGTATTTAATCTGAGCCAGCCTTCTTAAACTTTAACCGTTTTTAAGTTAAAGTGAAATTACAAAATACAAAAAGTTATTTGAGAATAAGCATATAATTTACTGAGAATTCAGACAAAGAAAGCTATACTTTTTACTCTTCAGAGCTTAAAAAAAGGCACCAAACACATCTTTCAAAACAGCAATTTTACAATCCCCAAACTGTAAACTCACTGACTGCTGATTGAATGAAAATAACATGGTGTGGGGCAAGTTACTTCCTCCACCCAGAGATAATTAACAGGGCCATAAGAACAGTTTAACCTGGAGAGCAGCCAGCAACTCCCATCAAGACTCATGATTAAAAACATATGACCAGTGGGAAGACTTAAGTGTCACAGATTGAGAAACAACTTATACATATATGTGTCAACTTTTTTGTTCAACAGAAAAAAGGAATGCATGTTTAAAACACGAGGTGAATGAATGAATTTTCATTTTGGGGTAAACCTTCCCTTTCCCATCAAATCAAAGCTAATCAAGTTATGCTGGAAAATATAACCAAGATTAAAATGTAGGCTATATCAGTCATTACATGACCAATTATGCTCAAAACCAAACATTTATGTATTTCACACCCAAATTTTCCATTAGCCTATCAGAGCGCTTTTTCACAGAGATCAAGTCTAAACTGATATAGTTGGTTTTCAGTGACCACACAAAGGAAGGAAGGGAAGGGAGGGCTAGTCCACGCAGGACTTTACATTGGCAGATGTTAAAGGCTTTTCCCTCTGAAAAACAGACTGATGTGGTGATTGTAATGAACTTTTAAGTATGAAAAAGATTTGACCACACCAAAGCATGAACATTAGAGGCCCATAAACCATGATGAAAGCAATTTCTGACATGCATGCATAGTATAAAATATACAAATTGTCTCAAACAATTTCACTAATCATCTCACAAGCTTGACAGACCTGAAGGAGGAAAAGGAATAACAGGATAGTGCCAAACATGCAATGGCATTCTGTGTTGTCAGTGGTTTTTGAGATGCTTGTGCTGAATAAACCAAACAGGTTCCACACCATTCCATTACAACAACAAAAAAGAGAGAGAGAAAAGAAATTAGGTTACTGTTCTTACACATCAATACATAGAAATGGTAATTAAACTAAAAAATACAATAAAAACATTGTACAGCTTCCAGTCTGCATAGAAATAAACAAACTCTGAGAGAATCAAACACAAACCACAACAACAACAAAAAACAACACATTATGGCTATAAGGGAAAATAATAAATGGAGAAAATCCCACAATTCAACATAATCACTGGCAATATTTAACAGTAAGTGACCTCCCCCAAAAATAATAATAATAATAATAAACGAAAAAGACAAGCACAACAACAATATTTTAGCAGTGTCAATTGAATGAAAAGCAGCTTCCCACAATGGGCTATTCAATGAAAAGACAAAAGCCTGTGTTTGAAAACAAAAGGTTTCATTCACAATGCTTACACTCCTAGTTCCACCACTAGCTTCCTCCCCCTGTCCCAAAGGCATGACAAATTGTTTTCCTAGCTTCACAACTGCACTCATTAATATTGATTGTCCCCCTATTACTGTCCCAGAAGAAGCATTTGTGTTAGGTTAGGGAATAATCCTAGCAGACAAGACTCAAAAGCACATGGTTACTCATACTAGTTCTAGCTCACACAACTAATGTTTTTGTTTTGAGTATGAATTTGATTTCTGATATCCAAAACCCTGAAATGGTCATACTATGCAATAAATATATAAAATAAACCAAGACACCTAAAAATCACACCAAATTGCATTCATTATATCAATCTGTTGCCTGTCAAAAAAAAAGACATTTTAGTGGCACAAAAAAACTATGAGATTAAAGTCGTAATATTTCGAGAATAAAGTCGAAATGTAACAAGAAATAAAATCTTAATGTATAAATAAATAAAATGTTGCGAAATTAAAGTTGAAATGCTTCAAGAATTAAAATCTTTGAAATTAAAGTTATAATATTTAGGATAGTGCACTTGCAGATGACCTGGATTGAGAATTTAGGCATATTTTAATATTGCTTCATATTACTGGGATGAGATCTAAAAACTTGCAGAAACAACTTTTTATTTTAACATCAGCTCAACACACTCAGTCGATATTCCTTTGGGGGGCGCTGTAGCTCTCTTATTTAACCCTTTTTAATACACTAGAAAGGCATTTATGTGGGATTATTAGCAGAAATGATATTGTGCAATATTTGTGGGGACAATATGCTTTGAAATAATATTTAATGTCTTCCATTGGATTCGTTATAGTGCTATATATAGCTTTGTGGCTTTTGATATAGAACAGCAGTTTAGCTTTCAAATGAATGTGTTTTTCCTCTTTGTTTTCAAGCAAGATATAAAAGTAAAGGAACATCAGAAGGCATGAGAAAACAGGCTATAGACTAATTCATAATAAAAGTCTCGTAATCAGGAAAATTATTGACTTACATTGCCGCTCAAACTAAAATGGTTTTCAGATATATCTTATATATGTCATGTTATAATATACATATTGTTTGTATTTTGCTATGAGACTTTGGAATATCTCCGACTTTACTCTCGTAGTATCATCACTTTATATTATAATTATATTATAAATTTTGGTGTCACTAAAATGCTGTCGTAGCATTTCCACTGACAAATGGGGAAAAGAAAAAAAATCCCATATGAAAATCTTTGAAGGTAAAATTTCATGCTGTCCTTTTAATGTCCTTCAGAGATATTATCTTCTCTTCCTGGTTCAAAACCTACTTTACATTTTTTAAGTTAAATGTTGTGAACTACTAATTATTTAAAGTGCTTTTAAAAATTGTCACTTTTTAAACCCCTTTTTAATTTTGCCTTTTGTTTTGCATGTACTTCCGCAAAAGCTCTTTTTAAGGCAAGAGGAGATGAAAAAGAGGGAAAACTGGTACTTCCTGTAAGTTTTCATATCTAAACCACAAAACACTGAACCAAACACTTTATGCAACATAAAATTTGCATTCACATCTTTCATGAGAAAAAGGAGTGACCATACAGGTGATTCAGAAGTCCGGGTAACTACTCCGGTTTTACTCGATCTGCTTCCTCAATGACATCATCCTCACTGAATGACACCTCCTGGACAATGAAGCATGCTTTACTCACTGAGTCATGTGATTAGTCCACACAAGGGATGTGGTCATGCATTATCTCACAACGTAATGACATCAGAGGGCATAAAGGCTCCTTATACATAAACTCAATGCCTGACTAAATGGAAAACAGGTCACTACTGGAATGTTTTGTTTTCATCTTCACTCTTCATTGCATATTTCTGAGTCCTAATATTTTTAGCAATTTCCTGCAGCAATTTCATATCCACTGTAGGTATCATTTTCAAACTCTAAAACCACACAATAGCTCATGGTATCTAAAACTGATCTGTGCAAAGTTAATTTACTCATTTATGGCATGAAATACAGCTTAAATAAATCTGTTCTGTGACAAAGACTCAGATGAATTGTCCAAAAGAAGAACCTTTACAGGGCCACAAAAAGCCGAACTGTTTGTCTCTGATGACTTCCATACACAGCCTAGTGCTAAATGTATTGTCCTACAACATGAGTAGAACCCTCTTAAAAGACAGAAAAGCCTGAATAAAGACACTTAACGTTTAAAACGCCAAAATCGCACCTGTCGGCTACAGCTCTCTGGCGTACAGTGCACATAAAACTATTAAACAAACCCTCGGGCTGACATAAGAAGTTCCTTATAAAGCTTTAAACCGAGTCTGTGTACTTACAGCGTCTGTCTGGCAGACATCTGTGATCCGGTCATGAGCAGCTGTAGTGTATATCTCGCTGACAATAATGCAGGTTTTTCCAGGTGATTCTAAAACAATGACATCATCCCTATCAGCACACACCTGTTTCCTCAGGAAGCTCCTCCCACCTTCCTGCTTTTAAAGGGACAGACAGGGTACAGCAAAAAAAAACGTGACAGCTCATAAAGAACATTATCTGTTTAAACAGACTCAGTCATGTGAGCTGATGCCAAACAGTGTGTTCTAGACAAATATGACTTCACTCAGATCACAAATTTTACTTGAGACAGTTAACAGTGTCTGAATACAGAGCCGGTCAGCCAAATATAAGTCTTGTGTTTTTGTTGCATTGCAAATGCCTCTGGATCAATAACTTTTTATAGAAAAACATCTTCAGACATTTTATAAACACTGGCTTTAATAGAAGCTTTTTAATGAGAGCCATTTAGTAAGTCCGAATGCAACTGAAATGTCATTCATAGGCAGAAACATCAATGAATGCCATATGGGATATTTTTGCCTATAATCCTCTTTGTCGTAATAAAGTGCCGCTGTTGCCTAAATAGACAATGAAAGGGTGTATGAGTCTAATTTCATCACTTGTTTGTCCTGAAAATCTATTATTAGGAGATAAGCCTTTCTTAGAGGTCTGCTAATTAGACATCGTTAAAACCAAAGCAGTTAAACATATAGGCCTGTTTTCACAAACGGGGCTTAGCTTACGCCAGGACTAGGCATTAGTTAAATTAAGATATTTAAGCCACTTTTACAAAAAAGCCTTGTAAAAAAAGATTACAGGTGTGCATCTTAACACAGAACAATGACACTCGGCGCAAGATATTTTCATCTGAGACAGCTCAAACATGCCATTTAGTCTGGGACTAGCTTAAACCCTGTCTGTGAAACAGGGGGTTAGAATTTCATCAGTAATCTTAAACTGCCATTAACATTAAGACAGCCGACCAAATGAACACAATGTCATCAGGTAAAGCTGATGTGCAAAACAAAATTAAGTAATTTGATATATATATATATATATATATATAGTATAAATAAGTTTTAACCTTGTCCAGGAAACCTTTATTATTGGTGATGAAATTGATATCCAATCTATCAATAGTTATCCTCATGGCTGACCTGTTTTCATATGACAAAAGTGTCCTCAAACAAAGACTTGTGGAGTTAAATTTGGATTGCACAACAGTATCTGTCAATATGTACGCCATGTCTCCTCGGGTGGTCTGTAGTACCCACATACAGTGCCAATGGCACACGCAAGTAACCATTCACAAATGTGTGCTGTGCTCTCATGGGAATTCTGGGGGAGGGTTAAAAATAGTCCAGAGTTCCAAATGGGTGCCTTTCTCAGAATTTCTGTCTCTCAGCGTGTTTCCACGCTTGAACTTGGCCGCTGAAGCCTCTCTATTCTTTTATAATCTATAAACACTGTGGCCTCAACCATGAAATTATTATGCCAGAGATAAGAATGTGGATATTGTGTTTTCATTTAAAGCCTGTCTGGGTCAAAATCATTTGGGTTATGCTGTTTTTTTCATATCAGCAAGAGAATGTAGTAGTTATTAGCTAAGTAAAGTCTCCAGGAGTCTTTCATTTTTAGATGGCTTAGGCATTCAGGGTGTAGACTTCATTATGGCAGCCCACAACTCTATGTCTACATGGCTGTGTAGAAATTTCATGGTTTTCAAGGAATGTCCGTGACTCAAGCTTTTTCAATAATACAGAGATATTTAAGCAGAAACAGATGGGAAGGAGAGAGAGAAAGAATAGGAGGGAGTGAAAAAAGAAATAAAAAATCCTGTTCAATGACTCACAGAGGCCTTTTCAGAACAAGGTCAAGCAGTTTTTGTAACAAATTGAGTCTTTTCACCTCAGATATCATAATTGTGCCCAGTAAACATAACATCCCTTACCAGCCTTGTGACCTATAGGAGGTCATGTCACCGCATTAAAAACACTGTGTAATGACCCTGTTTGTCAAATACACTGTCAGTTTCAATTAACGTTCAGTTCGGTGCCTCCAAATCCAATTATTTGTTAAAGCTACTGTGGCTCTTTTCTATGGGAACAGCAAATAGTTCACAATGAGACATTAAATAAACCGGCCAGCAGATTAAAAAGCGCAGGGCCTCCGTTAATTATGTTTGAGAGAGACTGTGGAAGTCTCTTGTGTTTAGGCATCAGCCTTTTAAGTCTGGCTGATGTCCAACAGGTTTTTAACAGTAACTGACCTAAACAAGTCATTTTAGGAAGCAGCTATAAAAAACTAAATGAAGTCATGATGGTAAACATGCTTTCAGGGGAAGCAATCAGCTGAAAAGTTTATACTGATACATTTGTAGGGAAGTCATTCATAATTCTCAATAGTATGTTTTCTAAATTTCTGCTAGTATTTTTCATAAATAAAACGTAGCATTCAGCTTTCCCATTATAGAAATAAACTACATTTCAACATAAATTGAAAACATCTTAAATTTACAGTACTATTTTTACAGTGTCCTTGATTAAATAAACCTTATTAAGAATAGGATTCATTAAAAACATTATTCCAGACTTCAAATTATTTATTAAATTCAGTTTATCCAACTGGTCTCCTGCTGAATTTAGTGAATGTACGTCAGTTCAGACAGGCGTCCTAGATTCCAATTACTTTGTGTTACCAGAATGTGTCCAAACATTTTTGGCTAGTTTATCTTTTCTGTTATTTAAAACGTACTCTTCTTTGTTAATTGTTTCGCTTGCACAATGTGATTGTGCCGTCTTTCAGAATGAATGTCAAAATTTAACTGTTCATATTTACTCTATGCAGTTCTACAGATGAACTCTGCAAGACCACATGTAGACTGTTAGACTTTTACATAACGATGGATCCAGACTGTCATGCAGGTTACACGTAAGAGGAGGGCCTTACTATAAGCTACAAGCCAGCAGAAAGAATTTAATGAGAAACAGGCAGGTGCGTGTGAGCTGCACTCGAAAGAGAGCTGGACCACTGAAAGCATTAAACTTTCCCCATTTTGCTTTCTAAAACATTTCTACAAACACAATTAATAAAGAATAAGAAACAAAAGGGCAATACAGACAAGGACCAGAAAACACATAGCCATTAAAATGCAAAAAAAACAACGGCTACAAATCATTTTTGACAGTTAAGCCACAATTGTTGGTTTGATACTTTATTACCAGTGCAATAAAATGTATACATTTTAAGTGTGAAATAAATATTCACATACTTTTTAGGGCAACTGTACATTAGAAATTATAAAGAGAGACCTATGTGATCACTGTGAAATAAGAAGTAATGAGGGTCTGGCTGCAGCCATACACTTTCCATCTGTCATATGCATATGCTGAAAAAAAATAAAAAATAAAAAAAGTTTTGCCACTTTTTAAATCATAACCATACATGTGATTATTTATTAGGGCTTATGCAATCGGTTTCAGATTTTTTAAGTTTAAAAGTTTAAGTTTTGTAATGTGGAATTAGTTTGAACAAGTTTGTCTCTTTTAGGATATTGTGTAATATTGACAGCAGTCCAAATGTGCAAGATTATTTTCACTGACTGCTGAGAGACTTGAAAAATGAAAAGCAATAAACCAACTACATTTGCAATGCCAGCAGCAGTGTCTGTCTCATTAAAATCTCCTCACTGTCCATGGCATATTTTACTGGGCTGCTTTTTATAAAACCCCCAAAGTTATACAGGTGTAAAATTTAAAATTAATTACATGCTTCTACCTTTCGTTTAAAAAAAAAAAAAAAAAATCATCGACATTCTTTATTGGGATGTATGAAAATCCTGGGACTTTTTTAATCTCACTGTATACAAGTACAGTATACTACCAACTATTTGTTTTAGTAAATAAAATGCCTGTAATTGCACATGACTATGATTGGTTTAACGCTGGTGAAAGCAACAGGAAAAATACAGTATCACAGCATCAAGAGTGCATCTAGCTATACGCAGAAGAATGATCACCGACTTGCATATGGGAGAGTATGTAAAATAGAATCATTAGGCGTTTCTATGACAATCTGTTGTTAAAATCTGTTTGGTTTCTTCTGCATAGAGCGAGTGCAAACCATCACAGAGAGAGGAATGCATGTGAGCTGAGAGTGCATATATAGAGCCAGACTCAACTGAGGGCTTGATGAAGCAGGAAAAGTGCTCTCCCAAGGAAAAGACTTGGGCTAATATCAAATGAAGAGTTTTGATTTACACATGAATGTCTCCCACTCAGCTCAAATGTTCCTTTACCTTGAGAAGTTTAATAAAAGTTACCCTCAAGGGTTTTTCTGTCTCTTCCTGTCGTAAGCCCTTAAAAGCATGTTGTGAAATTTACAGGAATCCCATACACCCCCAACCAATTAGCCAGACTGAAGGCTCTGTCTGCTGATGAATACATGGGAGCGTAGGCCCTCGAGGAGTGACCATCAGTATGTTAATTTATTCATTTCTAAATTTTACATAACAATTAGTAAGCTTCTTTCGCATGCATGCCAGGGCTCTTATTTACTTTTCACAGAGAGATTGCAAAAGGAGGGGTGAAGAGAGAACAGAAAGAGAAGGTTCGGATGGAGGGGTGTCTATTTTGACCACCCCTCTTTGCTGTATTAATAGAGACATCTCCTCCTTGTTTATGTAACACACCATCACACACTGAAAACTGACCGATTTTTGTGCACGCAAAACTCATTAAACTCCAATTATTCGGTTCAATATAGGAAGGAAACCCAAAGTTTATTAATGCTATTATAATTTTATGATCATGTAATTTTCTCAGAACAGTAGAGGAATAAATAGATCTCAAGACAGACAGATAGATAGATATTAAGCACACCTGAATGACCTACACTTCTCACTTGCTGTTTCTCACCTGCACAGCCTCTGAAACGCCACCAGATGACATTGGCGGCTAGAGGACAATCAAGTGTATTGAAAAGATGAGAAAGCGCTACGTCACTGAAAATGGTGAGGAGCATATGGTCTTGTGCTGGGTAACGTTAAGTTAAAACGCACGAGACGGGGCCGGCAATAAATCACCTCCAAATATGCAATATCCATTTTTTTCTGTGATGCTGGCTGCATTCAATCGCTATAAAAAATAAAACCCTGAAAATGCATGCGTAATTTGCCATGTATGATAGAAGTGATGACACGGTCAAGGCTCAACCATGTGGTTATTCTACTACGTGGCGAACTTCTAGATGCGCATCGTTGTGTTCGCCACAACACAGTGTGCACAGCTTCGTCAGCACATTACAGTATGTGAGGTTTAGCGTCTCCTTCGCACTATACCTGTGTTACAATACAGCCCTCTCGAAAAAGCATATGCAAAAAAGAAAACGCCTATTTGAAACCCTCCGTGCTGCGTAAAAGATTAAATGCATTCGTTCTGACAGTGATGCATCCCTATGTTTGTTTACTAGATCAGCACATGCCTGTGGAAGAGCAGCTACGTCTTAACTTCCCAACTCACACAGCGAAATGTCTTCTCTTTCCTTTTATCATTTCAGACATTGCTTCGATAGGATAGTGAAAGGAGGGTTTCCTTACCTTGCAGTATGCATCCTCCCCCTGGTCTGCACGGTTAAAATCTGTTATTTTCTGCCGCTAAACCTTAAACATCCCTCAGCGTCACTGTGTGCTGCAGCCAAGGCAACCAACTCTCGCGATGTTTCGCGTCTCAGGTGTCGAGTCGGCGCGCGGTGTGTGACAAGGAGACTGGGCCATAGCTCGGGTGGTTTTAATGTGGATACGAAGGTACGTGTGGAAGTCGTGAATTTGGGAACGACTTTCTTAACGATTAAGTGAATGACTTTGAATATTTTTTGGGGGGAAATTACGTTCTAATTACATTTGCCTCTCTCCGTAGGCTGTTGCCAAAATATGAACACATGAACAGATATAGGCTAAAACTTTAGGCTTTTTTATTTGGAGACTCTGGGACAGTGACATTGAAAAAGTCCTGCTCTTATACTAAAGATTTCTGTCATATTTTGGGCTAATTATTTCAAATTAATTCGATTTAATCTAAATAAAACAAAGGTTTTTGGTTATTACAACATGAGAAAATAATTAGTAGTCTACATGTTTAGTACACATTAAAGTAACTGCTTATACATTGAATTATTAAAAAAATATATATCTATTTTAATGCTTTAAAGAAAACTGGTTCATGCAAGTCATTTGTTCAATAATTGAAAACTTGCATTGTACATTTTTCATAAACTAAACAGAACTGGCTCATGAAGTGACTATGAAAGTCTTCATGAAATATTGCATATATTATAATATAATGTAATATAACCTGCTGGCTGTAATTAGCATTAGTGCCATAAAACACAGGCAAAAATACTTATGACCCACTTTCTCCTTCCTATAGTTACAAATGACACAGTATATTCACAAAAGACAGCAACAGAAATATAAGCAATCAATCATTTATTAAAGAGTGGGCATGTAGTGGTGTGAAGAGTTTTTAGATTGATGTTTGTGAACTAGTATATTAATATGCAAAAAGTGCTCTTGTTATATGTAATAATAGTAATCTACTACAGCAGAGACAACAAGACTGTGTAAGATGTTTCACACAACATAATTATTACCACAAGTACATGATTAAATGTAAATGTAAATGACACAATTATGAAATGTTAAAGTGGGACGTTATAGCTTATTTTAAATGAGGTTGCAGATTTAAGTCAAAGCTGTTTACCTTTATCTAAGTGACAGAAAAAAGCAGCGTGTGCCAAGCAGTCCATCACTGCAAATGCTAACTGGACATTGTTGCCCAAGGCACATCATGCTTAGTTGTTCACTTCTAAAGTGCAACATGCTGACAAAATAACAAGCAAATCAAAACTTCGGCCTCCACCTGACAAATTTAAGTTGATATGATTCATGCATAAAATTTTTTCACAAATAAATATGTGTTTCTTTATTTAAAGCTCACATCGAGAGTCAGATTTCAATGTTACATGTACAGTTAGCGAGGTTTGCCATTAATACTTACTCCTAATGTCCTTCTGATGCATTGTTGTATTGTGAATGTGTGCAATAGGTGTGTGCCTGTAATTAGTGTGCAGGGTAATTAGGAAAGGCATACATTTGTTTTTGTTTTTTTTAGGGTCGTAGATTCACAGGTCATCAGTCTCCCCATCAAATGGTATAGTATCCATTTCCATGTGAATGCTGCCTGGTTCACCTCTACCCCCCCAGCCGATGGGTGTGCGGTTAAAGGAGGGTCGCGAACCGATATCATGATGGTACACCACTGCAGGTTCAGGCTCCTCAGTGGCCACCTCAGTGTCTGGCAGCTGGAAGGTCATCAGCTGAGCGCCCTTCTCAAAACCTCCAAAAGGCATAGCACTCCTAGAAAGAGAGAGACCAATTAAAATAAAAAAAGAAACCATAGGTTAAAAAAAGTAAAATTGTTGCATGCACTAGAATAAAGAAGAGGCAGATTGCCCAGTTTATATGAAGATATGCAACTGCACCTGTTGAAGCACTTATATTTGCACAGCTCCTGTTGAGAGGAGGGTCCAGGCATTTGAGCCTTCATTGTTGCTATAAGATCTTCATTGCCCTTCATAGCCCGTTCCCAAGGAGAAACATATGTCTTCACATATGCGGCACTCTTCTTTCCCTTTTCCAAAGCAGCCTTAGAACTATCCTCACCTATATTGAAATACAAACGGATTGAAAGTAATTGCATAGTATTAGTTCCATTAGTTAAAAGCATGGTTCACCCCAAAATAAACCCCTTCTATCATTTACTCATCCTTATTTAATTCTAATCCTGTATGACTGGTTTTGTTCTTATGAAAGTCATTACAGTTTAAAAGAAAACAAAAAAACAAAATGGGATTGTATGATGGGATGGGATGTAATGACATGAGGATGAGTATTTAAATTAATGGGAAAACTTTAAACAAAAGCTTTATATAAAATTATTTATACACTATTAGAATTTTCATTGCCTTTTATTTGCGCATTGTATGTTTTCATTTTACTTTAATTATTACTTTAATTTTAGTAATTGAATTAAATTCTTTAGCCATTATATTTAATATATACTTTTTTTGTATTACTATTTACATTTTAATTTCAGTTTAGTTAAGTTTAGATTCATGTTATAATTTTAGTAGTAGTAGTAGTAGTTCTATTTATATGTGTAGGAATTTGCTTTATTAGATTTTGATGTTATTAAATATTACTATATAGGTTTCATTCTCTTTTGTTTCAATTAAAATTTCAATTTTACTGCTTTGAAATTAAACATATTTTAATAACCAAAGAAACATTTCTATTTTAATAATAATGTAAGAATTTAAAAATAAATTCTAGTTTTGATTTATGTATTCATTTATTTTACAGGTGTTTTCCTGTATTTTTAATTCGCATAATATCCTGGCACAAAATTACTAATAATAGTAATAATTTAATTTTATTTATTGACAAAATGGTGAGTCTCCATGGCTTCTAGTGTGGGTAAGCTGGCTAGTGTATAAAGGTCTCCATCTGGGTTCCTACTCACCCTTTGAGGCATCTCCTGACACACCATCCTTTCCCCCTGCTCCTCCTGCCACTCCAGCACCACCAGTTCCTCCAGCGAGCCCACCTGCTTGCAGCCCACCCCCTAATCCCTTTCCATAGCTTCCGGGTTTAGGAGGAGGCACTGGTGCATGACCGGCCCCACCAGCCTGGCCAGACATATGTCCAACAATCAGGCGACCACCAACATCCATCATCTGGCCCCCGAGGCTGGGCACGAACTTCTGGAGGTTATCCTTTGAGTAACATCATAATGAGTGGAAGAGTTTCCAAATCGAAAGATACATTTAAATAAGAAATAAGTACTTAACCAGAATATAGAATCAGAATGGGAGGAACAGAGAACACAGAAAGAAACTGAGATTTAGGAATAATGATCATTTAATAAAAATAATGTTATGACAAACACACAGATGTTGATAGCTCTTAGCCTGCCTTACCATGGACTCACTACCGAAGAGGTCAGGATTGTTCTCATAGATGAACTTCTCCACACGAAGCTGCCTCATCTTGAACATCTTGGAGCCTTTGTTCTTCATAAGGGATAGTTCCTCCAGCATGATATCTCTGGGTGCCCTGATCTTTTTTCCCAGGTCAAACTCTGAGGCCTCAGGCTCTGATTCATACTCTACAAAACAAAAATAGACATTATTACTACTATGAATGAATCATTAAATGACATTCTTTTTTAACTTGAAGGTATCTGACAAACTAGTAAATGTAATATAAAATTCAATCAGCACTGCAATGCTCTGTTGGTTCACTTGTATTTTAACTGTGCATTATCAGACTATGCTTGTTAAAAAATGTCCCAGATTTTCTAGTAGGCCTATCAAGTGTCGTCATTCATATTTATACAGATGTATCTTTTTTCCTGCGTTGTAATCATAACAGTAACTAAATAGCTATTAGTCATCCTACCACCCACTGTTTGTGCTGGAATAATAAACCCAGTTCCTTGGAAATGTTCGTAACAATGTTAATATAATCATTTCAACTTGATATGTCTATTTCTCCATTAGATATAACATAAGACACAGTTTCCTCATATCAAAATAATGTTTTCGAAGGAAAAACATAAACATGTATCAGATTTGCAAGAGCCTCTCTCACAGATTTCACAGATTTTCCATTCTTCCGCAAGAATAGTTTTTCACTCAAATTCAAAAGCATGAAAAAACATATCAATTAGACTTAATTTCCGCTGGAGACACTTATGTAATGTTCTTTCAGTGGAGTAAATGTCCCATGATTATAATGATGAAAGGGAGGGAGAGGTGCTTCAGTAATAATCAGAGACACAGCTGACATTTCAGCTATGAAATCTGCAAGATGCATGTTGTTGCTGACATATTACTCCTCATTAAAACATATTAAATCCAGATGCATGAAACCTTAGTGACAGGCCCTGAAATGTAGATGATGTTCCCAATAAACAGTGACACTGTCAGCACAGGCGATTGAGAAGGTTGTATACTGTCTGTGTTGTGGCATGTTCACATACTGTAGTCTCATAGTCTAATCTCTTTAATGACATCTTTCAAAGAAGACATCTTCTCAGCTGGATGCTGAGCAAGAATGCTAGACAAACACACTTATTCATAATATTAAATATCTCAGTCAGAAACATTTAGTACATTATTATAAAATATAGTTGCAATATAAAAGCATTTTATTTCTCATGTTGATTTGGTGCTCAAGGTTATTTTTTACTATTATCAATGCTGAAAACAGATGTGTTGTGTAATATTTTTTGTAGTAATTGTGAAACCATTTCAAAAGTATGGTTTAACTAATAATAATAATAAAAACAGAATACTCTTATCCTGCAAAAATGTAATAACAATGATTACCATTATTAATAACTGATACTAGCTGAGCACCAAATTAGTGTTTTAAAATGATCAGTAAAGTAAATCAGTAAATTGCATTCTGAAATGTTTTAAAAGCTGATATTTGTTAACCGGTCTCGTATGTTAAGATTGTCTGGAAAGATGCTGATGTTGTGGCTGTTTTACCATCTTGGGTTATCTGTGACAGGTCAGTGATGATCCTGGAGGGCTTTTTCCTCTTGTTGGGTGGTGCTGGGGTTCCTGACAGAGGCATGATTCCAGACTGGAAAAACAGAGATAAGGGCCGATTTGATTATATACTGTACTGAAATGTTTCTCGGTCTTGTCATTTGGCAGTAGCTTCAGCTTGAAAGTAAATGAACAGGTATCATTTTTTGTGGTGTAAGCAATGTCTGCAAATCAGAGATCACACGGTTAGTCCCTGAGGAATAATACATTTAGAACAAACACTTGCTGAGTGTGGATATGAATGACCTTTTATTCCTCAGATTCCAAGATCAAGTAGATGTATAAAAACACACATATAATTCACCACAGTGTTTGATTTGTTCCATAATTATGATTAAATCATGAATTTCCATTTTTATCCTGTTAGTCTTTTATGTAATTCCTAACAAAAGCTAATTTGGTAATAATATCCTTTTCAAGGTAGCTGCTTCATTTAAAATAAATAAATAAATAAATATTAGCAACTGATTAATGCATATGATTTATGAATTTTTTGTGCTATTACTTTGTTTGTCTCTCTCAAAAACATTTTCAAAAACATTCCATCCAAATTGCAGAAATCTAGTAACAAACTTTAAACAAACACGAATTAAAAAATATCAGATGAGTTTCAGCTCATTTAATTTTCATGTCACTTTTTTTTTCATGCCATAGATACCATTTTTTTTTGGTTAAAAGTTATAATCAGTACAGTTACAGTTCATGTATTTTTTTTTCCTTTAAAGCCTGGGCATGGAGGTCCAGTTCAATTGCAGTTTATGCCTATCTTTCAATTCTTATTTCATTCGCTTCCCTGCACACAGTGTATCTTGCTATTTTTTAAGGCTCTGTTAATGGCAAACACTGCGTTGACTTGACTGTAACTCAATACAGTATGGCTATTTTTAAAGCAAGACCTACTAGTGGCAAGTCATAGCATTGGTTTTATTGTCAGATAATCAGGATTGGTCACAAAAACACACGCATAAACACACGTAGACTGTTACTTAACGCATTGTAGAATTGGGAAATCTCCCTCAAACTAAAATGACACCATGGATTGATGTGTAGTGAGACGAGGGGGGCGCACTGACCCACCCTGTAAAATAACCACGAGCTGGGGTCCACCGGGCTTAAGTTCCCCCCGCTGGACAGTACAGGCTTTGCATTCCACATAAAATCATCAGCCAGGTCGGGTGGGAGTGTTTAGCACATTCCCACTTTCTGGCAGCAAAAAAGCACCGGAGCACTTGATTAAAATGTGAATGTGCCATCAGTGCTTGCAAACTTTTAGAGTGGGTATCGCACCAGCAACAGGAGTTACTGCTGGTCATGTTTTCATTGCCGACATGCAGCTGTTAGTTGAACAGTGTGTGCGATTAGTAAAGTGACAGAACAAAATCACATAATTCACTTACCAAGGCTCTAGACTGCTTACAGGAAGTGGTCTCAAAGGTAAAGTGAAAATAGGAAAAGGGTTGTTGCTAAGAAGTTTACCAGTTCCAGGGTACCTTTGACCTGTGGCTGGACCAAGAACCCAAGGCGTGCAAAATCCAGTTGGGACTTGGATGGCAGATCTTCACGGGGGGAGGGAGGATGAAAAGGGGAGTGAGGGGTAAGTGGGGGCCCATTTGGTCTGCACAGCACTTTGCTGATGGGAATATCAAGAGACTAATATCTTTCTTGCAGATGCTTCATTGGCTAAATATAGAGAGAAGGAGAGAGACCGGACGATTGCACATACTTATCAAATAACTTCACAGGGCGAAAGGGCTGCGGTAGATTTTCACTTTTTCCTCCTTCGTTAATCACCCTCGACTCGTGAGAGGATTTTCACTTTTTTTTTAAATCCAATAGTTGGCCCTGTAACTGTGCTAAATTTATTTTTATGATAATGATTTAAGCACTCCGAGGGGTCATGTTGGACAGGGCAGCCAATGTTACATTAACATGACATGGTTCTAAATAGCTGTAGTGTAAATGAGAAAATTATTGGCAAATTCACAAATGTGCAATCTCTCGAGTGTGATGCTTCCCATTTAAAAGCAGTTACCCTTTCTGTAATTATAGAAGGAATTTTGCACCACTATTTTAGTACATTTGTTTATTTATATATATATATATATATATATATATAATATTCATACTGTATGTATATAAACAATCATTCACCACAGTACAGAAGAATTCTTTCATTACTTCAAACATTCTATGCTATTCAGGAAGTATCGTTTCAGGTGACATTTTCCCACCTGTTTTAGAGACAATGCTTATTATATAATTTTTCTCACCCACATCATTTGCACCATATGAACCTGAGAACTCGTCAGATTCTCTCTATCTTTGTCAATTCAGGAAGGAACAACTCATGAATGGAGTCTAAGCTGGGAAAGCGTGGAGCAGCCATAAAAAGTGCCTGAACATTATCAGGCCTAAATATAGGAGGACAGCATATGCATGAGAATGGTGCCAGCTTCAGCTGTAGTCCACTCAACTCAGCAGTGTGCAATACAACACTTCACCACTACTGAGTTTTAGGAGACACGTTTTCTGTTGCTTAAAGACTTGGCATTACATTTATTATGATTGAAATGTATAATAATTGTAAAAGAAACTGGAGGTGTGTATGTATGTTTGTGCATAGGTTTATCCTCCATTCTGGGGACAAAATAGTAAAACATGACATTTCTCAGTCCCCACAAGGAGAAAGTAAAAATACTTGATGTTTATCTAAAAATGTAAACATGCAAAAAGGTACTGGGGTTTAGGGTCAATTAGGGCTTAGTTGACAGAAAATATTGGTGATAAGAATACAATTCATAATAGAAGTCTATGGCACAAAAGTACAAGGAAACAAGTCTAAAATATGCAGTCACATTTCACTACTTAGACTTACTTCTATTATGAAAAAGCGCCACCATGTGGTGGTTAGTAATCTTCACCGTCAGTCAAACATAAACATGAGCTTTGCTTTCTTAATCAGAATAATTCAAAATGACTCTTTTGTAAAAAAGAAACTCGGACATAATCAGGTGTAAGTATTCATGGGAGACGTTGGGATTGTGTTTGTCGATGACCATGAGACAGAGACGTTATGTGAAATTTCAGGTATGTTTTATTGAAACTATTCATTGTATTAGAAATACAAGACACTTTCAGTTACAATTATAGGTCCTAAAGTTCAGCTGAGCTCGTCATAAACATTGCACAAAAAAATGACAAGAGACATTAACCGCAAAGCTGATTGAACCGCAAGACAAAAAAGCCAAAAGAGCACTGAACAATGTAAAGATATAGTCTAAAAAAGAAAACATGACTGACACTAACTGGAAAGACAACAAAATTGTGGCTCAGATTTTAAACACCGTATCTACTCTATATCAATTTCTTATTCAATAACTAAATGTTTTTGTTGTTTTTTTACGGAAAAATTCTTAAAAATGCTAAATATTCTCACCTGCTAGTACTACAATCATTGCTTTATTCATCATCTCTGTATACCTAATTCACAATGATATAAACTGTTTTCCTTCCTCTAATCCACTGTTCCCTTAATATAACAAGCCCTAGTTTTTTTTTTTCTCTTAAGACATTGCCATGTTTTGAGGACTTTGGGAACACATTCAAAAACCACCCATCCCCGAAATCATCAGCCTCACTGCCACATGTGCCATTCAAATATTTCATGTTGCTATGAGTATTCTGACTAATTCCAGTAAAGCCAGTTGGCTAATTAACCTTCTTATAATCCTGGACAGTGCTAGCTTTGCACGTTTCACGCCTGTCTTCGTGAGACAGATTTGCGTCAGCGCACATATCTTTCTCTAGGATTGTTTCCAACACTGTAACTTTCCTTCACTTACTGATTTGACCACTTAAATATGTTTCTTTAAAAAAAGTTTTCATTAATATCATCTTTTTTTAATATATCAATAGTCAGATATAAAGACCAAAAAGTCTAGTCAGATCACATTTTAAGGAACCAGCCTGGTTCCCTATTTACTTTGCTCCTACAAATAGGCTGTGACCCTTGTGCACCTGTTCAGCGCAGGCTCTGCCAAGAGATATATCATTTCTGATTGACCTAAGAGCATACATCAAAACAAAGCCTCAGCTTGCCTTTTTTACTTAAGTATTTTTTCCATACTTTCATATGTCAAGTAGATCAAGGTTTACGCCCAAGATCCAAAAATCACATATGTTTGAGTTGCAATGTAGACATCTCAAGGAAAATATTTTAGAATACCTCAGTCCAGTCCACCTTAAATGTTTTTTTTCTCTTATTCCTATAAAATTGGGAACATATGAATTGACATGTGAATGTAATTTGGCATTTCCAAATCCGTAATGCCATAATGTGACTCACTGTGTTTGAAAAAAGATAAGCAATGAGGAAAAAACTGAACAAAAAAAAACATGTATGATACATCTGGACTGGATTTAAAAAACTGGGCATTCTGCACCACTAGAGAGCCTGACCGAATGTAAGTTTACTAAAACAATGCCCAAGTAGCTATTTGGCTATTGGTGAACATCATCTAAGTGAAAAAGGCAGAGCCATTTCAGAGGAAATCCAAGCTACACCTTGATTGATGTTGACAAAGCCAAACAATGTTTTTCTTTGGAATAGCATATATAAATTGTTCACAAGAACTGGAACATGCATTAGTTAAATAGAGTTCATGTTAACAATACTGAAGGTTTTAAACATATTGTTAAACATTTAGCAGAAATTCTGGATTTTTCATCTAAGTTTTGAAAGACACTTTCAAAACAAGACAACAAATATACTCATTAGTATATTTCAGTTTCATCTGAAATGGAGAATATAATTTCTTTGCATCTTCAAGTTATGTTAAATCATATTTGTATACATTAGAATTTTGAGACTGCAGCAGAAGCAGATGGTTTAGCTTCTTCCACATGTAAAGTAACATTATTAGTGAGGAAGGGTTCCAGGCCTCCAGACCCGGGGCTGAATACCCACACGTGTTGCAATAAAACGGGGTTTGGGAACTTGGATAGGAGACTTTAAGGGGTCTTGTGGTAGGGAACTTAATTCAGGAGCACTCTTAAACTGTTTAGCAGCTTGAAGCCCAGAGTAGCTTAGGCTTGACATGGGAGCTGGTGGTGAGTATGGCATGGGGTGAGGGATGGCCACAGAAGAAATTTTAGGGAGCTCTGGGAGGCCTGGGGCTCGTGAAAATTCCAGAGTTGATTCAGGTACAGGTTTAGGTAGAGGGGAAGTCATGTCAGAACGAGAGATCTGCTCACCAAGTGTGGTCCGTGAACGTGGTACAATCACTGTGGGGTTGAGAGTTGGTGCTGACATTGGGGTGGGGGTGGAGAATCGTTTGATCTCATACACACGCGCCGCCTTTACCGGGATCTGCCTGGGCGGTGTCAGAGTGTGGCCTTCCCTTTGTTGCCTCTGGTAGGAGGACACTAAGGATGGTGTGCTAGTGCCACCACTAAAACTGAACATTGCAGGGTTCAGTTGGTAAGGCTGCCTCCTCATAAAGTCCAAAGCTTTAATACCTTCTTTTGGGACTCCATAACTACCCGTACTTCCTTTAGAACTTCCCTCAGACACTTTGGCACCTCCACGCTGCACCCCGACGGGACAGGATGGAGACAGCAAGGGGTTATAACCTATTGGTGGTGGAGCACGAACATTAGGGGAATACTTCCAGTGGGATGGGGTGGGAGAGGTTTTTTGTGGTTCCAGCAAGTCTATGACTGATTGGGATTGTTGGGGTTGTAATGGTGCGGGCTGCAGATGTGGAGAGTCTACAACAAACAAATCCATGCGACTCTGTCTACGAGCAAACAGCTCTGCACCTTTTCCCTCTGCCTGAGGGATCTGTGACATTTCTGGGATGATCCTTGGCTTAGGAGCCACAGGTGGTGGCACCCTTGCCCTATTGTCCTCAATGTTGTGAGTAATGTTTTCCGGTTCATAATATCCACATCTGGGTCTGTCATCTAGGTTTTGCACCATAGACAATAATTCAGGGTTTGGTGAGTTTTTCTTGCTGTCGGGTATCTTAAACATTGGCTTGTAGGCACTACGCCGGCGGGAATCTTGGAGAATACCAGTGCGACCAGAGGATTTTTCACGATAGACCACAGGTGACACCGGAGTTCCAGTCAAAGAGGTCTCAGAAGCTGCAGAGGTCAAAACAGAAGAGGTTTGGGATGGTATTGCAATGGCCTTAGGAGTAACAGGAGCCATAACAGGAGCCACCATGGTCACTGTGTGGTCAACAGTGATTGCTGAAGGAACAGTTTCGGCTTCAACAGAAGGAACAGACTTTCCAGGCATAAAGGACTGTGTGTGTAGAATTTCAGGAGGAACATCGGCAGTCATTTGACTCATTGTGACTTGACTAACAAAGGAGGACGGGTTGACCCCCATGGCATGCTCTTCTGATGGTGCAGAGAATGGATGTGCAACCACAGCCACGGAACCAGGTCTGGGTGTTTTCTTACTGACTGCAGGCCGGAAAACAACAGGAGCAGTGGCTGCCCGATTGGTAACACAACCTGGAGCAAAAGGTCGGGCAGTTCTGTTTAACACAGAGCTGGAAGGAAGTTCTGGTAGAGAAGTTGGTTGTGGAGGCATCGCAGTTTCTGCAGAAGGTACTGAGAGACTAGTTATGGGAGACATAGCAGGAGCTGGTGGCATTGTGCTTGAAGTGTCTCCATTAACCATAACAGGGACAGTGAAAGTGGCTTGAGTTGTGACCATCTGTGTCATATTTTGCGTCTCTGCTGGTGGAACCTCATGTAGCGATTTTGAAGGTTTGGCAGGTTTTCGAGCAACTGGTGGTGGCTGGATATTAGGTTTTGTCAGCAGGTCTGGTTGGGGTTGCAGTGCTTGTGGTTGAGGAGGTGCTGGTGTCTCTTTCAGTGCAATACCCAGCACTTGACTTTGTAACTGTTCTTGCGCAGCTTCCATTTTCTTTGCATGTTCCTCAGCCCTTCTCCGCTGCTGCTCAAACAACTGTGCCCCCTTCCCAGATGTATCACTCAGACCAGGACTGAGAGCACCACCCTCTCCTTCCTGACCTCTGGAAGCAGATCTTCTCTCCAGCATCTCAAGGTAGTCACTGTCCCATGTGGGGTCGGGTGCAGCAGAGAAACCTTCCTCATCAAATTCTGATTCACTGCCAGGAAATATGCCATCCTCTTCTTGAGAGTCCTGCCTCATGTCCTCATCAACACTTCCAAAGCTGGTCAGTGTGTATTTCTTAGAGCGTTGTCGGCGTTTTTTAAACATCAGAACACCCTTTGAATGAGGGTTTGGTGCATCTGTCAGTAGTGAAGCGATGGTGCGGCACTTGGACCGAGCTTCTTTCACCTGTTTGTCCGTGATCGTATCTCCGCGGTTCAATTCTGCATAACATAAAATTAAAAGTTTGAGACAGAATTAAATTATGAACTGATGTTTATGGCTTTAAACTATTCACATTATATTGGTGATTTTAAATTGTGTTTAATATAGCCAACAGTGCACTTCTGAATCACTGAGCATGTAAAATTGTACTAAAAGAGTGGGGAAAAAATGTAACATTTATATGTACATGCACATGCTACACTCAACTCCTCTAATAACAAATGATAGTTAATGATATCTCATAAAAGGCTAAATAAGGTTCAGTTTTTCATCTTGTACTGCAAAGTTGCATATAAAAAACATTAAAAAAGATTCTCATAGCATACCCCCCCAAAAATATTTAATCAAAGCATTTTGCAACAGGGAGCACTTTTTATATTTATCTACAGCAATTAAAGAAAAACAGCATAATCATTTTGCTGCCAAGCTGATTTGTCTACCATGGGGAGATGCTTTATTTACCAGTCCTTAATTGTGGTCTCTGAGAAGAGCATGAGAATGTTTAGAGTACAGATTAGGGTTGTCTTTAGATTTAAGACTGTTTATTTATGTTGGTGCTTGAAATTACACAACTTTAAATAGCTGTTGCTTTGAAGATGCTTTTTCACTTGTTAAAGGTGGTACTATGGCACATTAACCCAAGTCTCACAGCAAATCGTGAGGTGTAACCATTTATTGAATCCAAAGTTTTCACTCTATGTTTATCATAACGCATATTTTCTTCATGCATATTAAATATTAATATACTGTTGATTACATATTAGATTCCACAGTAAGTAATCTCTCCATAAACACAGATGTCTATGTGTTGTTTATCACCTGATCTGGGATCAACAAACACACATTCTGCATCTGCGATCCAGGATCAGTGTCATAGCAGGGTAATGCAGTGTCCGGCGCCCGAGTGTTAAACCTGTGTAACTAATTGTACATACCTCATTTTATGAGCACTAACCTGGCTTCTGAAATATGCTAATTTGTGACTTGCACAGATGACATTTAAGTGACGCTAAACTCCAGCCAGACGCTTCTGTATATGTCTGTAAACTACAGAGAATGCTAACAATACTGTCCAGTATCTCAGCTGAGGATCTAGGTGAAGAGAATGAGCGCAGGCCTGTGAAGAGGACTGTCACCTGATATAAGCTAGCAGCTGGAGATGCTTATGCCAGCTCATGCAAAGCAGTGCTCAGGTTATCAACCCTGCGAGCCTCGGGACAAATATAGACACTGGTGCAGCCTAAAAGACTCATGACCAACCCTCATCTCTTCAAGGGTTTACATGCAGGCAATCACAAGCTGTGACTTTAAGAACACATTTACAAAGCTAAGCAGGTGTTTGTGACAGTATATTTCAATCTAGTCGATCATAAGTGCAGTGATCTTCGTATACTCACTTGCTTGTTTTGCTTTATCCATGTATGTTAATGTGAGTTCCTCATCCACTGGATTGTCAACTGGCCCAACCATGGGCACCAACTGATTACGAGAGCTCAGCATAAGAGCTTCTTTGGCTCTCTCTGGAGAAACCAGAGGGGGAACATTTGTGGGCTCCTGGAACCCACTGTCCTCTTCCATTAGCCCTTCTCGTGGGTTTTGCTCATCCGCGCTCATGGATGAGGTTTCGGTGGAGGTCTGAGAGGACCAGGCTCCATGTGGAGGGGGTTGGTAGATCACTTCTCTGCGGGCTACACCAAGCAAAGCATCTTCTCTTTCTTTAGGCCCCAGAAGATTGTACATTTGGGCATCTGAGGCACTGTCATACCCACTCATTTCCGAAGTCTCTGCTCCTTCCGGTGAAGCTCGACCTGCTTTGCCAGGTGAATTGCTGGGACTACGTCGTTTTGGTTTGCGCTGCCTCTCATGAGCAGCCACGTCTGCATCGCTGTCTGTTTCTCCATAGTAGGCCTCACTTCCCGGCGGGGAGGTCAATCCACTGCGTCCGGTCAGGGACATCATGGATCCGCGGTGGATCTGCCGCACACTGGACTGGTGAGGTCGGGAGCTGGATGGAGACATGGCCCTAATGGCAGCACGGTACTCTTTATCAATTCGGGGAGAAGGGGCTCGAGCAACCAGAACCACCGACTGGAAGCCAGCCGGTGCCCTGATAAACATGTAAGAGGGTAAAATAGCACAGGGGTGGTCAGAAACAGTAACTCACAAAAACCCTGGCTTGGAGTTCATACAGTAACTTACTTTCAGCCCCATCTGAGCTAAACACACACTTTGGCATTGAAAAAGGAAATGATGACTTACCTCCTAACCCGAATGTGTAGTGTTCCTGGCATGCTGTCGATCAGGTTCATGGCCTGGGCATGCGACAGACTTCCACAGGAATTCTCATTGATGGATACTAGCTCATCTCCCTCACGAAGTCCGGCACGACATGCTTTACTTCGCTTACGCACCTGCAGGATTAATGTAGCAAGTGATAATGGATGAATAGATCACAAAGACATTTAACTTGGGTCTTGAATGTTTTCTATAGATTAGGTAAAGACTACGGCATTGATATAGCATTTCAAATTCTTCCCATCTTTAAAAATTGATCTGCAAGAATGAGTGATATAAAAGTACATATTAACCTGGTCTTTTGTAGGTGTCTCCAAGTTCACCTATTCTGAATGTCTTTACACTGGAAGGGAAACTGTAGCACATGCAAACTCCATAATGAAAAGGTAAAACAGCTGGTACTTGAACCAGTGACAGTGAATATATCAAATAGGATGAGCCTGTGAAATTTGTGCAACATTGTATACAATACTTATAAACTATTTCAGATAATTTTTACTTAATATTTAACCACTTAGTACACAGATGCTGCCCATGTGCAAGTGTTGTTTATCAATTAGACCTTGCAATGCCATTGCTCAACCCCTGTCCTGTCTGTCATCTTACTCGGCACACGAAGACAGGCTCTGATTTCAGTGGTTTTGTTCACACCGACAAGTTCACATCTTACTATGGATGCAATAATCAGTCTATAAATACTTGCATTTAGACTATAAATTGAAAGTGAGATGGGTTCATGAAGTTTTATCTACTTTTTAATTCTGTGCCAAAGCTCCTGAGTCACTGCTGTTAATAAGACTGTGAGCTGCTTTGGCCTTTTGATTGTCCAGAACAGACTAAAACAATATGGCATCTGGGTGATTGATCTACTTTCCATTTCAGACTTAGACTCCAATTCTGTACTTGGTTGCCTGTGGTTTTTAAGGTACAGCTGTAAATGCAAAGGTCATATTCAGGACCAAGTGATGAACAGGGATCTGTATGCTACCCTGTCACTAAACACCATCTTGATAGCAGGTAGTGTCCATACCACTAGTTTAATCTAATTCACTTTTGATGACAAGCATCTAGCTACCAATAAAAATCAATACTCTTCATGACAGCCAAGATTAGTGGATGCATTAAACTACCCTGATCAGATAACATGGTTTCACTTTATTTTGATGGTCCCTTTAATGTATTCTGTTGATTATAAGTAACATTGCACCTACATATCTATGAACTCTCAATAGAGTGCTATCAGAGTATTAGTAGACTGGTAGGGTTAGGTTAGAATAAGTTGATATGTACTTGTAAGGTTACTTATAGTCAGTAGAGCGTCTTTTGGGAGACATCACAATAAAGAGTTAGCAGATATTAATTATAGAGTGTACTAATATTCTAATGAGAGTTAGTTGACATGTAGGTGCAAAGCTACTTATTGTCAACAGATTGTTCAAA
>JAUCMT010000024.1:6891200-6920003 GCA_032357475.1 Enteromius thamalakanensis | reverse complement strand
ATATTCTAATGAGAGTTAGTTGACATGTAGGTGCAAAGCTACTTATTGTCAACAGATTGTTCAAAAGGGACCATCAAGATAAAGTGTTACCGATAACATTATTATATAGCTAGGAAGATTTTCCGAAACTATTGCAAGCAAGACAATGGAAACAACATAACCATCAACCAAAATAAACTGCTATATCATTTAATACCGTGTATGACATTATATAAAAGTCAGCTGGAATTGGAAGAAAGTAGATGATTTGAAACATAACAAGCATGGTGTGACATGAGACCAAATTACACTCAATTTGGGCAAATGCCATTAAATATGACCTAAATCATCAGCTAAGATAGACATAAACATACATACATAATGTTTTATTCTACATTCTTGACTTGTTACTGGTAATCTACTCTTGCATTGTAACTATTACAAAATGTACAATTCATGCACATTAGCTATTTAGGACTCAAAGGTTAAGGGGGTTAAAGGGATACTTGAAAGTTCACAGCTCTATGAATCATTTGGCTTTTTTGGTAGGGGATCAGTTCCACACCACACTTAGGAGTGCAGGGGCCTGTGCTTCTGGTGTCCATTACATCTACAGGCAGCGCTAAAGTTCTGAAGTTTCATCTAAACAACACGTTTCTTTAGAACTAAAGAACTGTGGGCTGAAACAACTCTAAAAGACTTAAAGTGAGGTAGAGTACGTTTATTGACTTGTTTCCTAGTAATCATACCTTGGCAACCTGCAGAGGCTTCTGGTGCTCGATTCCTCCCTGTAGTCTGAAGCCCCATGGTGCTCCTCCAGATAGGGTGATGATAACCTCCTCAGCCACCATGGTGCTTGCGTCTTTGATTCAGTTTATTGGCCTGGGGGCCCTTAGTACTTACGGTCCATGTTATTTCAGGGCCCCCTTAGAGAAGACAAGTACTACTGCAACTGTGTCCTAGGGTTCCTTCAATTGCTCTTGCAAGAATACGAGTGCACATGGATCCCCTCCCACACCCTGAGCTGGATGCTGGTGATAGGGGCACAGCCATAAAGGAAGTTAAAATAGAGGGGAAAGAGAAAGATACCCACCGACTCCCTGTGCAGTGCAATCTTGTGTTGGAAGATGGTAGAAGCTAGTTCATCACAGCTGTGCCGTCACTCACTGCTGGCTTAAAGAGAGGGGCGTACATTGCTGATATAAAAATAGCCCTTTGCTTCTCTTGCTAAGCGGTCAAGCTTTTTAACAACTTCTGAACAGTGACAAGTAGATTTAAGTCTGAAATTGAAAGAAGTTTGTTATTAATGTTTACAATCTCTTATCGAAAAATAGCGTATGATTTTTCATTTTACCTTTGCAGGTTGTCAGAAACCTGCACTGTCAGATATGGGTTTTCTAAATGGTTAGTCTTTCTAGGGTTTCTATTATAACGTCTGGACCTTTTAATTGTGTGGAATGAGTCACAGAGCTAGTTTGTTTTACCATTGCATCTGTACACATACTGACAGCAGACCTGTCCTCTTGGCGTACAAACTGGGACACTTGGCCAATCAATCTTTCTTTAGACAAGCACACACATGCCTGACCTGAGTAGGAAATTAAAAGGGATTTAGTGACACTTTATATCCACATACAGGATTTAGACAGGTCTAAAGAAAATTAAGACCAAATATTTATATTACAAATAAATGTATGTACTTTCTCTTTTTTAAAAAAATCTTGAAAACAAAATGCCTCTCTCTTCTACAAACTTTCTACAAACTCATTTCTACAAAACCAACTTTTGCATAACAGGAATAAAACAGATTTTTAAATGTTTAAACTGCAATTCTTGGACTTTGTATAGGTCTAAGATAAAAATAAAATTTTATGATGATTAGTGAATTATGTGCAAACAATCACTAAGCAATGAAGAATTAAATATCTACCTAGGGGTGTGCAGTATAGACAAAAAATGATATCTGTATTTCACAACATTTTATTGCTAACAATAATCAGAAGACATTTTACTGAGTGTGTTATGCTGCAGGATTACAAATCCTTAATTATTAATTTATTTATTAATGGTTAAATAAACAAGATCACATTTGTGATTTTTGCAGGAAAAATTACACTTTTCGTGTGATATTGATATATGAAATTATAAAAAAATAGACATTTTCTGCCCTATCTTCAATTTTGAGAGCATTCTGTATTTTATTATACTGAATCATGCAGTAAAAGAACACGCTCTAAATGAGCACAGTCTAGCTAGTGTTTGAGCACACATAACACCTTTTATAATTGGTGTGATAAATGAATCTTACTTTTGTTTTCGTAGCCAATGTCTGCACCTTTGTTGCTTATGATTATAGGAATTTGCAAGTTTTAGTCACAATAAAAATCAGTGATGACTAATATGACCGTCTCCGATTTGCCACTGCATTCAGTAGAATTGTTGATGAGCCAAGCATTGAATTTGTCTAGCCTGGACAGAACAAGAGCTTGAACCAGAAGTTGTGTAACATGTTCTGAAAGAAAAGGCCTGATATTTGTTGCATAAAACATACTGTATCTGCAGTACTGGGGAGTGTTCTGTGAAGTTCAGCTGGCAATCAATCACAACTCCAAAGCCCCTGATTGTTTTGGAAAGTGTTATGGTGGACGCTCCTAACTAGCAGCTAGGAATTGTGATGAAGTGATGGGTTAGCTGAAAACACAAACAGTTCTGTCTTGGCAAGGTTGAGTTGAAGGTGATGGTACTTCATCCAGCAAGAAAAGTCTGTTAGACATGCCAAGATGTAAGCAGCTGAGATCAGATGACCAGCATGGAATGTTGAGAATGGAGTGTCATCAGTATAGCAGTCATATGAAAAGCCATGTTTCTAAATGATCAAATTTAGTGATGACATGTAGATTGAGAAAATAAGTGGTCCAAGAACTGTGCCCTCAGGCACCCCAGTAAATAGATTTTGTGACTTTGACACCTCACTCCTCCAAGAGTGAAGAACCTATCTGAGAGGTTAGACTCAAACCACTGCTGTGCCGTTCCTGAGATACCTTTTGCCATGAAGGTTGACAGGAGGATCTAGTGGTTAATTGTGTCAAAAGCTGAAGACAGATCCATCAGGATAGGCATTGATTATTTGGAATCTTGCAAGTCTTAGGGGTTCAACAACCGAGAGCAGGGATGAAAGACAGTAACACATGTGACCACTGCTAGTTGTGCAAGCTCAAATGTGGGTCGTTGTTTTTCCAAAATATCAGAATTCATAAATCAAACTGGGCTGCATTTCTCAAAAGCATTGTAAGCTAAAGTGCATTGTAGACTAATTGAAACCAACAGAGCTACGATCAACTTAGACTTGCAATGCTTTTGGGAATTGCAGCCTTGCAGATTTCAGCAATAGGGGAGCTCAAACTTCTGCTGTAAGTGATATTAGGTGTTCCAGGAGATTTACTATACTTAGCTAACAAGTTAGACATGCCAGACATTTCAACAGGCCAATAATTTTAGCGAACCACAATGTTTTGACGCGTCATCATTCAGGGTGTAGTAGTATTTTCTGAATGCTAAATAACACCAAGTTTAAAGATGCAGACATGTCGACAGCCCAACTCTAAAATGCAAGCAAGGTCCAGGTATTTGCATTTGTGTGTAGTTCAAATGCACACTGAGCAGGAGAGCAAAGACAGTGATTTTGACATGATGTTTTATTAAATACTTCCAAATGTTTCATAATCACAAAGCTATGATGGTTTAACAACATTCAAACAAACACTTCATGGATTTAAATTCATAGTTTTATTAATTGTATGGTCATGCAAAAATCCAGCATCCAATTAAACCTCAGAGTATAAGCATATGTAGTCCCATCATATATGGTTACAATGCAAAAAAACCCGACAAGAATGGGGAAACATACCAAGCTAAAGCTTTGTTAATCTCTTTTAGTCAATGTTTTAACAAAATTAGCATTTGATTTAAGCATTGGAAACCATATCTCAGAGCCACGTTTAATTTACCTTGAAGATGCAGGTAATATACACATAATTCAATTTTAGGTAACACAGACAGTGAAAATTATTACTAGAAAGTTACACATGCATATTTTCCTTCTGCTGAACTGCATATATGGTTTGGTTGTGGGAGTTTAAATTTTTAGGAATTATTCACTTCGCAAATGAAAGGTGTTTGTGTCCATCTAACAGTCATAAGAAATACAGGGAAACTACAATCTCCTGCAACTGGAAACATTTCTTTACATTTTTTTAATGGATGTTTGACTGACTAAACTGCACTTTTTTTTAAACAAGGACACTCTCATATCTGAGAGGATACACTATGAGTGATAGAAGTGGCTGAACACACTGTTATAAGACACACTGCAGCAGGGGGGCAACAGAGAGCGCAGTATGAAGATATGCAGACGTCACAGTGCCAGACGGTTTCATCTGTGGACAAGTGAACTCACTAACAAGATGCCTTTAGGGTAGGAGTACTCTCTTTCCTCCCTTTTTTCAACATAGAAGGTTGGGTGCAACATTTGGCCCAACTACAAAAGGTAAAATGTCACAAGAAATGACTTAGCACAGAATAAAAGGGGGGACATTAAACCCCCAGGCATCACAATTCACACACAGGATCTACATATTAACACAGTCAAGAACAGTGTTCTGATGTAAGACAGTCACACAGATAAGCTTTAAAGGGAGCACAATGTGTCCATGTGCTTAAACGCACCCAAACCAATTTTTTTTTTAAACTATGCGAGTTGTTTATCAAACACAGAGTTGTGTGTACTGAAAGTCCATGTGTGTACGTGCACCTGGATGAAGACGAGTGTTCGATTCATCCCTCATCAATGATCTGCGTTAGTATTTACAGGTTATACTGAAAAAATTAAAATAAAACAAGATAATCAGAAAAGATTCTACCACAAAATGGACCCCAAAACACCATGTAACTGCATTCATCAAGTCATTTTCATTCAAATCCCTGCCTAAAGATGGTCAGGTGATCTTAACAAACCACAATCAAGTCTTTTAAAGTCACAATGTATGATGAGACAAGGCAAACGGCATCAGAACAAGTGTACAGACACTCATGGAGGGATAATGTGACAGTTTGGGTCTCCTCCTAGAGTGTGGACCACAATGGATGGATTTCATAACCTGAAGTTGCAAAGCAGTCCACAAAAAGTGAACAGAACAGCATAGAGTCTCAAGCTTATGTGCAAAACAGTACAGGCCATTTCATTTTTCCCTCATGCGTATAGTCTAAAAAATGATATGCACAGCAGCTGGAAGCCAAAAAGGATGAGCTTCGTAACTCTGTGAGGGAGGGCAGGGGTTAGGAGTGTGTTGTGTGTAGTGTTTAGCGTCTACTCAAATCTATGTGAGAGTTCTGCAACTTCAGGTTCAGAGAGCCGGGAGGTTATGGGTGCAAACATACAGGAAGACAAGTAAACCAACCCAACTTGAGTTGAGGCCTCACGTGGATGTGTGTGGAAAGAATATTTATGCAAAACACTACATAGCAACAAGCATCTTGAACCCAGGAAAAAAAACAATTATACGTACACAAACACACACATCTCCCCACCCTTCTCTCCCTTGGACACCACACACTGTTTTTTTGTCCTTTCTCTTTATAAATATCTATTTATGCACAACTATATTAAATCGTGTCCCACTTTAAAACAATTCTTGAATACACAAAATACTTTCAAATACAGCATCATTCAGGAAATAAAAACCAAGAGATCCACAAAAACACGACAGAAAGCCAGAAAACAAATCTTCCCAAACCCTATTCCTTAATTTCCAAGAAAATAAAAGCAACATTAAAACATCCTCTTCTCAGCGTCTAGAGTCTACACTTTGGTGCTTCAACATCTGATACATTTTTCGTTCCCTCTGATATGCCATGCCATCACATTCTTTGCGTAAAAAATAAAACCAAAACAGAAAAAAAATTCTTAAACATAATCAACTCACACCATTTACCCTTAAAACGGCGCGTGCTTCTCAAAGATTCACATTTCTGATACTAACTCCCATCTCTACCAGCTGTTAATTACACAAGTGAAGATCTCAATATTTTACAATATATTATTAATACTTTAAACACCATTTCCGAATGTTGGGCAGCAGACATGATGGGATTATGGGTAAAGACAATACAGCGCCCCGTGTGGGCATTAGAAGCATGCAGCATCCAGAAGGCAGGGCTGCTGCCGTGGCCGCCCGCCCCACATCTAGCTAGAGTTGGACTGAAGTGGTGGCCACTTTTAAATATATTTCTTAGTTGTGTCAATTTTTTCCCTCGCGTTTTCAAAACTTCAAGAGGTTCTCTTCTGGCCGGGCTCCAGGCGGCAAGACGTGCACGGAGAAGAAATGCTCCAATCAGCTTTAGTATTCAGGCATGCTAAGGAAAAGAACAGAAAAAATACTAAAGGTTTCACTTGTTGTGTTGACATTAATATACTATACCCCAATATACTTTGAATTAAGTTATTCTTCTAAAGGGGCAAAAAGACGTTTGAAACAGATGCTATACTGTTTTCGAGCATTTTGACACCTCCGTGATGCTGGAGGCGGGTGCAGATTAATGTAAACATGTGTCTTGATGCTCGTACATAAGCCTATAAGTTTGATAAAAAAAAAAAATTTTTGAAAACAAAACAATTAATTTATTTTAATCTCTCCACAAGTGATATAACAGATGCGGATAGATCTGTGGTGCTCAGTCACTGACTTAAAATTAGCTATGCATATGACCTCCACTGAATGAGAAACGAAACAGGAAAAAAAAAAAATCCAGCATCAAAGAAAGTTACGTTTCAGAACACACCCCCATTAATTACATAACCGGCACTGACCAATGGTAGCTCAAAGGTGTTTAGGATTCAAAATTAACTCTTGAATGAACTGTTTTGTATTTGATTTGATTTAAAACAATGTGAAGTATAGTCGGGCCTCAAGATGTTTATCAATCAGTACCTTTGCCCTGTGCAGTTCACTGTAGAGGTGCGGCAGGTGCTCCAGAGCAGTGGAAGTGGATGTTGAGCCACTTGGCATCTCGGCGGTGCCACACACGGGTCTCCTCTGACTGGCTGCTGCGTGGCCGGCCCTGGGTGTCCATGTACTGCGTCAGTCGGATATAGGCGATGCAGGCGGCGTCCTCTCCAATCAGGTGCACGTGAGGGTTCAGGATGGTTGTATGCACAGGCTTACTGTTCTTACTCAGCACTGGAGTCAAACACAGGCAGTAGATAAAGACATATTCTGTTTTCTTTTACTATGTTGCAGAGTTTAGCTTTAAGCCTAAATAAACACACCTGAAACAGTTAACCAAGGCCTTTAAACTCACTAGGAACGTCTTGTGTGTTGGAGCTGGCTGAAGCTAAACTCTGTCAGGAGCAGGACTAGACACCCCTGCTTTAACTGAATGTGCTGCTTATTTTATAGAGAATGAAAGCATGTACAACAAATTTATACAACTAAGCAAGGGGCTTACAATTCTCAAAGTAGAACTTATGGAAGTCCATTCCCTCAACCAGGTTTCCAAGTGCCTCGGGCTCAAATGAGGTCAGGCCAGGGTCACAGATCCTCCTAAAACAGGAAAGTTTAATGAGATAATGCAAACCACTATTAAGTTTTGACCCAAAAGCCCAAACCATCTAGAATGTTTCATTTTTCCCCTTTAAAAAAAATGGGAAATATGGAAATTAGCATAACCTTAAAAGAAAGTTCTAATATATGTTATAAGTGAACATGCTTGTGCTTTTCAAAGATACAAAATCCCTCTTGATAATTACCAGCAAGGTTATTTTGAAATTGTAAATACTGGGTTTGTTCCTGTTATTTAATACAAGATATTTTTATTTGCAATATATGCTATTTTAATGTTAACAGATTTAGTTGGCTATTATGTATTTTCGTTAAGATCAGTTGAAAACTATTGCAGAAATTAATGAAATCATTACTTATGCATGCTGTACCTCAGAAAACATGATTTGAAATTAATTCAAAATCTACCAACAAAAATAACCAAAATCAATAAAATGCACAGCGCAAACAAATCTGTTTAATCAGTGGTGTGCTAGAGGAAATTATTAAATATAAACAGTGCTTACGTGTAAGCTTCAAAATCTCCGTTGTTGATGGCCTCAATCAGCTGCTCTGTGATTTTAATGATCTCCTGCTTTCGTGCTGGTGTTTGGAGAAATAGGAAGAACGAACAAGTTATACCCACAATCTCTCTTTAAAAAACACAAAGCAGCGTTTTGTTCCTAATTGTCTGCTCTTGAAATCTCACATTCAGCTCAGCATATTTTTTGGTTGTAATTGGGTGCTGTTTTTCAAGATAAGCATTATTATCATATGCACTCTGACTTAAATGACTCATACCCAATGGTTATCATAGATTTCAACCAGCTCAGTAACCACAACCCAACCATAAAGTACAAACATTTAACACTTGAATCAGCTCATAATCCCTATGAACGGCCATGTTTCACTTGACAACCGTTATAGGGTGATGAACTGCAGGGACTTGAAAAGCCAGAGGGAATGTCAGCACTTACATTTAAGGGGGGGTAATATATGTCACTAAATCAGCAGTCTAAGACTTACACTGCTGCCTGTGCACGCTGCTGCCCCCTGGTGTTGTGGAGGCTGGAGCAGGTACAGCAGGCTCTAAATCAGGACAGGAGCTCTGACCTGAACTGCTCCAGGCAACATTCTTAACATCATGTGGTGGATCGGCTGCAAGACAACGGCACAAATAAACAAAGCTGCAACTAAGCACACAGCGATGCTAAGCATGATAAACAAAATGAGCACTACTTAGAGACACATGCTGCTTTCAGAACAGTATGCTACCTTACTACATATTCAATATATAGTATGTATACTGTGCGCAATAGGTAAATATTCTGTGTTATGAAATATCTGGACAACCTATTACACTTGACAAAATGTGCAGTATTAAACAGATGAATGCTACATCCCATAATGCAATGCATTCAAATTCACCTTCCACTTCTATTGGAGGAAATTAACCAAAAAAAACAAAAAACAAACAAAAAAAAACATTGTATTTATGGCTTGACTCATTATCTAATGAAAAATTGTCATTGACAAAAATGTATGCAAAAGAATATACAAAATTAGATAATAGATTTGTTTTTCTATTTGTTAGATTATTATTGTTTTTTATGATAATGTATACTGCACAATGTTCAGTTAGTAGTAAGCTAGTATTCTGTTCCAAACATTCAAAGTCAATAATTCATACATCATGATCAGTGGATGTATGTATCATTATACTACTAGCAATAATATAATAAAATAAACTCTAATTTATCTATGATAGAATATTCTATAATGGGATACTGTTGGGCTGAGAACCACTGATCAAGATTTTATCATATGCAACATAAAAACATAAAGCAAATGATGCTTAAACCACTTCACTGCATGTTGCACAGAAAGCACTGCAGAATTAAAGTCAGTAATTAGATGATTACTGAATTTGATTAATGAACAGAAAACGTACACTGGCAGGGTTAATAAATATGTATGGAAATTATCTAGAGGATTACAATAGCAATACTGCAGCATACTGAGTAAGAGAGCTGGTAGCGTTTATTTTAACAGTCCAGGAGATGGTGGTAGATCTCATGTTTTAAACAAAATGCAGCAGAAAAACATGCAGCAGTCTGGTTTAGTGGTTTGAGCAGTCGCTAAACTCAACATGCAGCCAAAACAGACAGATGCAAAGACAATACTGCCCATGTTGTGTGTTGTGACAGTGATCTATATACAACAGCAGCATGAGCGATAGGCGTTAATGAAGAACACAAGAGGAGCAATAGAGTAGATCTATGCACAGTATGTGCATGTGTTGAGAGATGTCTGTCGTGTACAGTCCCAGCACGGGCTCTCTGCTCATCTGTCACACTCAAAGTATTCAGTGTCACACAGATAAATAAATGAAAAGGTCACTCTGACTGAGAAGGTCAGTGCAATTCTTTCCATGTCAGAGGTGAGGATGTACACGAGTAAAGGGCAAAGATGGTGGACTGCGAGAGACTCACAATTAGGTGACAATATCTGTCCTTGATTGCGCTAATAAGTGTACAATGTAGATTACAGCAAATCATGTTATTTTTGATGCAATGACTTAGGCAAAACTGCCATATTATTGTCTTAAAGGGGTCATGTCATAAGGAATCTAAATTTGCATGATTGTTTAAGATATAAAAATGTCATATACTACAAAAAACTTCAGACACAGATGAATACTTCAATATAGTATTCAGTACACAAATAAAAGATGTATCATATGACCCCTTAGTGACACCAAACTTTAAAATTAGGGTATTTAACAATGTAGAAGTCTACTGAGTCCACCTCAGCCAGTTGTTTTGGAGCATATTAAGTAACGACAAGGTTAGAAAAGTGAGATACTTTATGTTAGCAGTGGGAACAGAGAATATGTGAGATAGAGATTAGATGAGTCCAGTAGGGAGTTGTAGAAACAGCTGATAAGGTCACTGCTGTAGCAGTTGACTTACTGGGAGGTGGGCAGGGGGGGGAGGCCTCGGGCTGAGGAGCTGGCTCCTCCGAGGCACTGCACTGGCTCACCACTGCACTGTCATTGCTAGCCCCACCCACCAATACTGACACAGACAATTAAGGGGAAAAAATGTGACATTTGTTGTGGTAAGTCATACCACAAGCCTTTTTCCAACTTGGCTTTTGTGCTATATTTATAAATGAAATGATGACATAATTTGCATGATGATCTTCCAAAAATACCAGCAGCACACACAATAGAGTACACAAAATACACATGCTGAAACATATCATGCATGCAACTTGAGAGCAAAAGATTAAAAAAGCAATTAGTATAAAGTGTGATGTTATGTGAGAAAATGTTGATTCAAAATTAAAAAGCAGTATTTTCTAAACATTGAAGTATCTAACTCTATACAAGGACGTGTTATACAACAGTTTGTATAAAATGGAGTTTCAGAAAAAGCTGAAAGACTTCTCTGTCTGGGACATATTTTCACCCTGGTATAGAATGTGAGATCTTTGGGCCTCTCAGCTGTGACGCAAGCTCATGGTTAGTGAGGTTTAACCCTCAGAGACCCACTGTTGGAAAAACTGCAACACTTATTTAAAGCATTTAAATACTTAATGAATAAATAAATGTGAGATAAAGCTAGATCAAACAGATAGAAACATTGAAACCCAATGCTTAAAATATTAAATAAAAAGATTCCCAGACTTATCCCAAAAAGCAAGGCTGCACTTAAATGAATAAAATGCAGGGACAAATGTACTATTACTAAAATTTACAATGACTTCATTTTTTGATATACATTTCTGTAATGACAACGCTGAATTTTAGCATCATTATATAGTCAGCATAGTCTTTAGTGTCACATGACCATTAAGAAATCATTGTAATATGCTGATTTGTTGCTGAAAACAGTTGTGATATGAAATATTTTTGTGGTAACAGTTTCTGATTCTTTGATAAAAGAAAGGTTCAATAGAGCATTTACAGAAATAACAGTATTAACAATATTTTGTAATTGATTATAAAGCCTTTGCTGCCCCTTTTATTCAAATTAATGCATCCTTGTGGATGAAATGATCCATTTCTTAAAAAACAAATAAAAACTTGGGTCTCCAAGGGTTAGGTCTCAATATATTGCCTGACCATCAAACTTAGATTAGTGTTAAGTAATGAATGATCAAAGCTCTTCTGGCCCATTAAACCTCTGCTTGTGTTTCGTAGATTGAATAGAAGTGATTAAAGTAAGGAAAAGTCATGTTTTAATATCTAACAGTTCTCTGAAGACAGACCAGAAGCTCAGAATAAGTCAGAATTTAACAAAAAGGCTGATCTGACGATGAATGATGCCAGGGTTGTGTACAATTGAATTGAACTGCTGAGTAATATCGCTGTGTGCTGTAATGAAGCACCATGTGACACTGTTAGACAACATAAGGAGATGTGATACGGAGGCGCAGTGATTCTCAGAAGTATTTGTTGCCTCTAAAGGTCAGTGCGGTGAAACTAATATTCCCTCAGATATTGTGGACATTCATTACTTGAACAAAAAACTTTGTGATTCATTAGTGTCATGGTAACTCTGGCATTCACAGCACGGCTCCTTTTCTTAGCAAAACATGTGCTGATTCATGATAGCAATCAGTCCGTCTGAAACTGTTTTGCTGCTTTATATGACCCTCTAGTTGCTGCTGTAGTGACCAGCAATGTATCTACAGCTAACGAGCTGGCCGTCAATGCACACTCAAAGCAATTATCATGCTTTGAAGGTCCTTTCAGTGCACAAGGATAAATCTTACTGTCAATTATTCACTGTATAATATTGATTCCCTCTGGCCCTCATTACTATTTCTCTTTAAGACTTGGAAAGTGTACAACCCTTGACGCTGTTTACACCTCCAATAAAGTCTGTCCAAAGCATTTCATGAACCTTTTAATGTAAACGCATTCTGAAGTAGTCAAAAAGATTGAATTTGTAGTATACCCACCATGTAAAATGCTAATGAACAATGCACAACACATGCATAGAGCTCATCAAATATGGTAAATGGAAACTCAAGCTTACTTCCTTGACAAGTCTCACACATGTGGGCCTACCATATGTGATGTGCGTTGATCAATGTTTATATGTGAATAAAAGCTTAAATGAAATCAGTATTTGGTGTGATCATTTTTAAACAGCACCAAATCTCTGAGCTACACTTTCATAAAGTTTTAAACAGTCTGCAGGCCAGTTGTTCCAAACACCTTGGAAAAATTGGCAAAGTTCTACAGATTCAGACAGTCTCAGTTGCTTCTGTTTCTTCATGTAATTCCACATGGGCTCAAAAAATGTGGAGCTCATAACTGATACCATCTGATGTGGGCTTTATTCAAACAAAAATCTCAGTGGATAATTACAATTTGCAAAAGGAATGTTGGGGAATCTAAAGCTGATATTATCTACTCACACACACAGGCCAAAGATACAAATGGTCTTGAAAGCAATGTTTTGGTGAAGTATGCACAGAAGTCTATATATTCACAAAATCACAGCCCCTGCCTAAATGTGTTTTAAGGACAGATCTAAATATCAGGTGTAAACAAGGCCTTTAATACACTAACTAATGGCCTTTTTCAGTAATATTTGCACCAGTACATAAACATCCCCTTCTGTAGATCCCAGAGAACAAGAGAAAGACATGCAGAGTACAAGAAGTTGATAGTGTACCTTTCCTACCTTTCATGTCCTCCTCTTCTGTGGTGTTACAGCTCTCTGTAGACCCCTATGTCGAAAGAGAGAAAGACAATGTGCAAGATGGAGGGATGGTCATATGAAGGTAGGAAGACAGGAAAAGTAGTATAGAAATACAGGTTTGCAGACAGGGTCTATAAACCATGTGGAACAATATACAGTGCACACACTGTGAATCAGCAAATACACACACATAAAGAATCACCCGCAAGCACAGATATACCCCAGCACACCCTCACACACAAACAGAGCTCTCACAGGAACACACCAAGCCCTGCACAAACCAGCCAACCCAGCATGAGGGCAAGCCCCCTTCATTTGAGTCATATTTGTGAAGGTTTGGAGCAGTGGCATTAGGAAGTGGCTCAAATGACTGGTGTTCAACGCAGCGCTAAAAGAGGTGGCTTACCTTGATGCCATCGGCTGGATTGTGCACGACAGTGGTCTGTGGTTCCTGGGGAGGCAGGAGAGAGTTTACCATGCAGGGCTGAGGCAAAAGGGTGTAGGGACCCTAACTCAACAACTAGCATGATGAGCCTACACTACCGTCATGATTGTCAGCAGCCAGAAGCTACATCAAACACTGATGCTGGAGAATTCTGCATTTGAGTTCCTTGACTTGATGCTATGTATACACAGTGGCCCTATGTATTTTGGCACTTATTTTACACTTTAAAGAAGTATAAATTTCATTGCATTAAAGTAAACAAAATAATGCATGATATAATAAGTGATTTTTGGCATGATTTGACATTAAGACAAAAACAAACAAACAAATGCACTATTTGCTACTCGGTTTGGTTTTTATGAAGAGTAAAACAAAATAAATCAATAAATGTGGTATATTTCTTTAAAATCAATGTGACTTGGTATGGTACTTTGTTATATCAAGTTACAATCATGCTTGCTAACAAAAATACAATAAGCAAAACAATAAAAAAAGTTAAGAAATGAATAAATGTGTTTGTGATTTTTCATAAAAATAAAATGACACTTGGTTTGGGGTTTTGTTATATAATGTATGTCTGATAATGTTTGCCAATGAATCAATTGAAACAATTAATAAAGCAGATTAACTATGTTTGATAACCAGATATTATAATTAATTAATAAAATACAATTAAATGAAATTCCTTCATTCAATTCACATGTTTGTTTGTTTGTTGTAGTATTGGTTTTAAGTATAATAAATGTGAATTGTGACAGTATTTCTTAAAAATAAATGCTACTAGGTTTTATTTTTTGTTAAACCATGTGACACTAATCTTTGAAAACTAATTAAAGTTAGTAAATAAATAAAAATAAATCAATATCTTATTTTTCCTTAAAATACATGTTACTTATGCAACGGCATTCATGTATGTTTAAGTGTCATGCAGGTGTCTAAATACTTTCTGAGGCCACTGTATACAATAACTACAATGTAATAAAGGATACAAAGGAATTGAAGGTCAATGGAAATGCAAGCAAGGATTGGGTACAGTTAACCACAGAAACACAGTGGAAGAGGAAGTAGTCGTTAAGCTTGACGAGTCTCTCTCCAAGACCACCCCCAGTCACCAACAGCACACAGAAATAACAGAAATGATTAACACCACACAGACAGTTAGCTTTCAATGCCACAGTATGTTATTTTTTCCTGAAAGCACAATCCCACCTTTGCACATACGCACCCCAAATACAAACATACGGTCTAGCACATTGGATTCTACTTCATTTCCACCACCACTAACACAACACCCTCTAATAAGCAACCTGTCAACGCAGACTTGAAGATGCAGTCCCTACATGCTGAGAGCCAATTACAGTTACATTCCCTGTGATGCAGTTCAGACAAAACCCCTCATCGCCTGTCAGCCCGGGCAACTTCAAGGTCTGGGCGGTGAGCAGGATGGGCGTATCGGTCAGTGGTCACACAGTGTAGCATGAGGACAAGGACACATTAGTGTCCAAAAGTCTGAGACCTTACTGAAAATTAAGTAAACTTCAATATGCAGTTGAGAACAAAACCAAATTCCCAAATAAATATTTGATTTTTAATTGCTTTTAATCACATTTCATGCTGATAAAATAAAATCTCAGACTTTTAGACTTTCTCAAGTCCTCTTTAGGCTGTACTGGTAACAGCCATTCGTCAAAGGAACATTACCCATAATGCAAAGTCAGGGGCTGCATCTTCAGAACAAACAAAACAGCTCTGCTTCCTGACATAAAATGATCCTGTTTTACCCTTGGAGACTCGACTGAGATTAATAAAGGTGCAAGCAGGCTTAATCTACATTGCACTAGCTTAAAAAAAACTCTCTCACATTAATATGGCCAGGGTAAGTTATTTGAAGTTTTTTTTTTTAAAGTACAGGGTTTGTCTGTTAAGCTGTCAAACTTCTCCTGCGAGTTTGCTTGGGTAAAATAGGAAGTCAGAGAGAAATCCACAAGCACAAACCAGATGTTTTAGTTTAACTCATCAAAAACCATGAGCAACGTCACACATCTTCATCTGAGTGGATTGAGCGATGGGTGGTGTAAGTCAAAACAACAGGTATGGGACAAACTGATAAAGCTTTGTACTAAACAAAGACTTAGGACTAAGAAAAGGAAAGACTATGAGTGAAGGAAATAAAAAAGTTAAGATGAAGTACCATTGGTGCAGTGGATGATATGCTGCTGTCTTTGGTGCTGCTGCTTACTACACTGTTTTTGTTGTTGTTTGTCTGTGGCTGGGGCAAAAACAAAACAAAAACAAAAAAACAATGACAACACAAAAGGATTTTTTTTTCCAGTGCCATTCAAGAACCGACAGCCTCAGCTCATACTTGATGCGTCGAAAAGCCACAGTAAGGGGACCTGTATGGGTACATTTGCTTAGAAGTAAGAGAACAGTCACGTTACGTGCCCTGGAGCACCTTTAAATGACACACCTTCGTGATATAAGCACTTTTAGCTTTACTTGAATTGATGAAAGACGCTCAAACTGTATGTGCTTGTTTCTGTGAGAGGTTTGCTGATTATACAGAATTTAAATATTGATTATAAAGATTTAAACTACGAAATGTACGAAATGAAAATATATAAATAATAAAAAAAAGCAATTTTCACGCATCTGTAAAATCACATACAAAATAAAAATAAAACATGGAGGCTGTATAAAGGGAGCAAGTAAGCTTCCTTAACGTATCTTTTTAAGGTTAAGTTTGTTATTAAAAAAACTAATTCTTAAAATATGATTACAGAAAATATTTCATTTATTTTTAACAATTTTGTATTAATAAATGTGTATATATAAACATCCTTCAAACATCTGTATGGAGAGAATTTGTTGCAGTGTTATAAAATGTGTAAATATATTTCTATATTTAAGTGTATTAATGAAATTAATATAAACAATTCATCCAGTGCTAAACAAACCCCAAATATCTAATACATGTTTCAAGGGTACAGATAAAGTGTATCTGTATTTTTGTATTTGCAGAAATATTTAAATATGCTAAATGATAAATATACTATTACACTATTTTGTTGGCACAGTAACAACTAGATGCCATGGAGCCTCAAGACCCTGATAGTCCACTAGTGCATGCAGTGAAAAGCTTCAGCGCTCAGACCTCTTACTCTGTGAATCGATGCAGGGTACAGCTTATGATAAAACAAAAAATAACAAAGTCTGACTATAGGAAAGAAAAAATAAAGAGGCGGCAGTAAAACAGACGATTCTTGAGAAGAGCAGTCAATAATTTTTACAAAAAGATTCAACAGGTTAAAAAACACTGAAGCAAAAGAGCAGCCAAAAGTTCAACAGCCATGAAGAAAAGATTCCTTTTTTTGCTTTATTTATACTCAGTCTTCATTGGAAGAAACTAGCCTCCACTATATCACCCCATTGCTGAAAACTGTACATTTTCTATTCATTAAAAATGTTTTAGATGTTTACAAAAGAACTTCTAATATTTTGTCCATATATATATTATAATACTACAATACAATGCATGATAAAAGCTTATGAAAATGTATAACTTAATATTCTTAGATCCATTAGAGAATCATTAAAATATGATTTGGTGAATTTTAGGTTATTAGATTTTAAGAGCACAGAGTGAAAAAGGACCAGGTCTGCTTGATTGAATGGTGAGAGGGAAGTAAAACTGAGGTCAGGGTGGGCGTGTATTCAGTCCTGATGGAGAAACGCAAGATATGAGAAATGGCAATTTATGCAAGCCTAAAAGATGTTTGCTAGATAATCAAAATGCAGAACTGAGCTTCCCCTGTGACGAGGATGAAACAGAACTGCCATGTCTAACTCACAGGCATCAACTGCTGCTGTAATGGACTTAAAATCGCTTGGCGACAGAAGAAAATTTATTTATTCTCAGAATTAACCATCATTTTAATCATAAAAAAAAGATAAAGCGAAGTCAAATGACATATATATATATATATATATATTTTTTTTTTTTTTTGTAACAAGGGGCTATTTACTTGTTAGGACAAACCTGATGTCACAGCCACTGCAGCTATTGCCATGGCAACAGAAATCACTGGCGCACTATGGACGGTGGGAAAAGGGGAGTTCCAGTGAGAGAAAGGCTTGCTTGTCTGTCTTTAGACAGTCTGTTCCAATAGCGTTTAAATTATCTTTCCTATTCAAGAGCACCAAGTAAGAGCCCTTTGTCCACTCTGAGCGGATTTCAGCACTGGTCATAATCAGTGGCTACATGCAACTGAATCTAAAGGCCATTAAAAGTGGAGAGGGTTGAGGTTTATCGGGGCCTTGCAGAAGACGGACCAAACTTAGGTCAAGGAGAAACCTCTGAGACAAAACCCTGGTCTGGCTCACCAAAAAAGCACTGAGATGCAATGGTAATGAAGAATGAACTTCAAGAAGAATGGGCTTACAATATAAGCATGTGCATGTAATAAAACAGAGTTGGAGGGGTGAACATGGCTCTGTTAATGTTTGATGATCCTGTGACTCACAAAATCCTACAATGAGACAAAAAAGACCCAAACAAACTCTCGAGCATCTCAACCAAGAAAAAAAAGAGAGCCAGAGAGTGAGAAAGTGTTGAGGGAGAGTCAGAAAAAGGGGAGAGACACGGAACAGATCTCACCATCAAATAAACACTGGAGCTTGACTTCCTTTTCTGAACAGGGTGAAACAGAGGAGGGCAAAACAGGGAAGCATAAAAAACAGGCCAGTGAACACAGAAAAAAATAAAGCTGCTAGTTAGATCGCACAGAGAAGAAATAGAGAGGAAAAATAAATAACCACAAGAAGTTGCAAAGCCATGTGTGATGTGACAGGTGTTTAGTAGCAACAGTTGAAAAGTGTTAAAACTGCTGAAGTCCATATATTGATGAGACTTGTTTCATTTAAAGCATTTGCTTCTCGGTTGCTTGGTGAAAGGCTGACGATTCACTGCATGCACAGAGACGGCACAGGGTTGAGTAAGTCTCTCTGCTTCAACAGATTTTACCATGACTCAGGACTAACAAAAAGGCAAATGTTAAGAATGGTCTAAATATGAGAATGCTTTTCACTTGGGTCTCCTCTATTTTTCAAGATCACACTGAAATATATCAGCGTAATGAAATGTAAGCAGCTAATCATTTGAAATTCGAAACAGAGCGTTTCATAATTTTGGTTTGTGCAAACCATTTGCTGGTTAGCTTGACTGTCCGTTCTGTTTATTATATGTCCTTAAAAGGAGGAAAATAAATATGACAGGAAAAATCTTGGAAACAAAAATACTGGAGAAGAATTGTGCATTAATATATGATACAAAAACATGATATTTTATCATTTCAACGCTGATTCAAGTAATGAGAAAGATTTTAAAAAATGTGTGTTGGGCTTACCTTCACGCCATCAGACTTCTTGTTCAGTAAACTTTTGCATGCTGAAAAATGAGGGGAGAGAAAACAAACAGACAAAAAAACAAATCAGAAATGTGCAAATATTTCATGAACGGACTAGTTGTGAAAGTTGCTCATATAGTGTATAAAATCAGTATTGGTATTTCAAATAAATTGTCAAATAAAAACTGAAATAAAATAAAATGTAAATAAAAAACACAAAATAATAATAAAAAAGTGTTTCCTTCACATTAACTGAAATAAATTTCAAAAACACAAAACAAAATTGATAAAACTTGGACAAACACTAAAAATATAAAATATGAATAAACACTATGATAGTATATGAATAATAAATGAACAAGTTGCATGGTCAGGAAAATCATCCACAGGGCTGTGAAATGGCACCTATTTCTAGTGAACAAGCAAACGCCAAAGCCCTGCTATGTTAGAGACAAAGTAAGATTTCTCCACCAAGAAACATGAAAGACCACCTTAAGTTTGATATGAAACGTATTTCATGAACACATCTTACCCTGTGTTCTCATAAACATGGTTTGAAACCAAAACAGATCTAATGAGAGACAATGGCAACACATATGCAAAAACCAAAAAAAGGACACAAGCAGACTTTCTAAGTACGATCTTCAAATTCCCTTACCTTTAAAAGCAGATAGAGGTAGGAAAGAATGCAAAAAGGGAAAAAGGTAGGATAAATCAATCAACAGATTATTGAAAAGAAAAATAGCTGTGACTAACAAAATAATCAAGCAAATCAAAGGAAAACCAAAGGATTTTCTGTTCATGCTGGGTCCATGCTGTGCAGAGGCATCTCCTGTCTGGCCTGCTGTCATCATTGAAGGCATTTCTCCTGCACAAGACTCCATGCAGATCTGACAAACCAATGCCAATGTCTGCTTCAGATCACTCCCGCACATTAGAGCTGAACTGCTGATTCATTAGAAGACTGAGTGGTCCGACGATAAGTCCTTTTTTTTCTGACCTGTTCAGCTGTTGTGCTCCTAATTAAACTGGTCTCGTAATTAAAATTGTATAATGGGGTCAAATGAGTTTGCGTGCTGCACTTGTTGATAGTATGGAATGGATCAAAAACTACTTTAGCATGACTTAAAGAGATTAGTGGTGGACCGATAAGAGGGTTTTTTTTTTAAACAGTCAATGCCACTTCCAATAGAGAGAGCAGGGTGGGTGAAGGCCAATAAAGTTCTCCTTTATACACTACTGTTTAAAAGTTTGGGATCATTAAGTTTAAAATTAATTTTTTTAAAGCAAGACTGCATTATATATATAAAAAAGGACATTAAAGCCTTTTGAATTGCAACAAAATACTTATATTTAAAATGCTGTTTCTTATCAGATTAAAATTTCTGAAGAATCATGTGATATTAAAGACTGGATTACTGATGGAATGACTGAAATTCACCTTTAATTTAATTAAGTAAATAGAAAGTTATTTTATTTGTCTGAACATAAGAGCCCAAACTTTTAAATGGTAGTGTATATAACACAATTTTGATGATAGGATCTTCAAATTTGCTAATATTAAATGAACTTATAAGTTCTCATTATTATATGTTCTCTATATACTCAAACAGCAGCTAATTTAATGGCTTGGCTAATACATCAGTCTATCGCATTGTCAACATCTGCCACTGATTATTAAATTATATGTACTTCTGAGGCTTAAATGAACCACTGCAACTGTTAAAGTATGATTGTAAAGCAACAGAAGCAAATGGCAGAGCATTCACAGAGACATGCCACTTTCATTAAGACATATGAAGAGAGGCAGAAACTAATAAATCAACCAAAAGCAAGACAAAAAGACACGTGGATCCTGTTGCTTCGGGTCCTCCATGCACATGCTGAAAGGTACTTCTGAAGCACGCCACAGTGATCCCCACCGTGAAGCCTTCAGTACGGTGGTCCTTGTCAATAAGACTTCCCTCGAGAGCATGCTAATACATACATGGTGTAGACATTCATTCTTATTACAGGCAAATGCATGTCAGCATCTGCCCACAATTTCATACCAGTGCAGCTTGTTGACCAAAAGCCGACCTGACTTTGGACTGAGGTATACAAGGAGAACGAGCCATCTTAAGAAACATTCAACATAAAACTAGGCCACTAAATCTGTAATGCAACTCTTAAACATGACGCAGTTTCTTAAGGTGACTCTGGTCATAATACCTCCACTGGAGCAATCCTGGACCATCACCAAAAGTGCAAACCCATAATGCATTATGTTTCCAGAGAGACACCACTTGGAAGACATAATACATTTTTTGTGATACTCTTCTTACCATCCCAAACTGCTGACAATGACACAAAACATCTTCTGACAAGTTCAAAGCACATTCAGTGCAGTGCAAGGGTCACCATTGACAAGAAAGGGCTCTGTCTTCCCAGACTACGGTCAAAAGTCATGAAGCACAAAGAGACACGAATGTGTCTAAGAGTTGGGAGTGACTGAATTTGCAATTATTATTGATTTGTCAATACACTTAAATTTTACAAGACATGTATTTAGTCAGGATTTATACTGAATCAAATTTGAATTTAAAATATTCTAAATTCAGTCAGCGAACCCAAACCCTGAAGCATGTGTTACATATTCTCTGGATAGCGAATGGCCTCTCAGAAGAGTTTCAGTGCCCGTGCGTTGGCAAGGGTATAGCAGGCTCCCTTTGGTCACATGCTGAGGCTGAAAGTGGGCAATGGCCCCCTAGTGCCCATCTCACGTACCTTCTTGTGCCAGTGCAGCTGTGCTGGTGGTGGGGGTGGCGGGGCTGGTGTGCTGCCGACCCACTATTGGACAAAAGAGCATGTCGTTTTGGAGAGGCTGACTCAAGGCAGAAGCTCAGCCTTTCGGGTATCACAAAAAAACTTACCCAATCTGTATCCTAACAAAGCAACCTAAAGCAAAACCCATATGCCTCTACCAAATACTCAGGAAAGTGGGGCCAGATTACAAAATAAAAGTCTTGAAAGAACCTACATAAACAAACTGATGCACAAGTCTCACTTGTATGTCTGAAGATAATAAGACATTCACCTGAGAAGTTCCTGGACACCAGCATGGTGGTCAAAATAGCCCCCTGCAGGAAACACAAATGCTATTTTAGTATCTTACCCGGAAGTGTGATAAAAATATACACTGGTAAGGACAAAGACAATCATACATTTGGATAAAGTATTAAAAATGGGTAATGCTACGCCATTAGCGTATCTGGGAGTTACAATAACAATGAATAACATTGTATTAAATTAGGTTAAATGTCAACTATAAATTTACAGTTTGTTCATAATACACACATTTTTAAAATATTGAACCTTGAAATGAATGAATCAGACCTTTAGTTTTCTGCGGGCGTTGAACTTGCGCAGACACTCAACCGTTTCTTGACGATGCATCATGGAGGCGACAGTGGAGCGTTGCTAAGTGGGAAAGAGACATCAGTACTTGGGATAAATCCTCATACATATACGATATGGCAGATTGTACACAATACAAATTGGAAATAAAGTCTCATTTTACGTTTTTCATCAACCAAACTGGCTAGCAGATGTTTACTTCATTGCAGACTGGAGTGTAAGCTGTATGACATTATGCCAGTTGTTGGATGTAATTGTAAAAAGCTAAGTGACAACAATATAAACCAGCCTTGAGAGATACAATAAAAAGAGCTGGGGGTTTAAGTCCACTTACGCAGACCCATGGATGTTTGATTGCTTGGTCAGCCGTGATCCTCTTCGCTGGGTTGATAGTCAACATCTGGTTGATGAGGTTTTTGGCCTCTGGGGTAACAGTGTCCCACTCTGGAGAGGGAAACTAAAACATAAAGAGACGAGAAAGAAATGACAAATGAGTTTTCTTGAAATACAGTGAGGTATACAGTGAAAACCTGTGAAATAAAAAAACAAACAAACAAAAAACATAACATGATTAAAAAGGAAATATTTTAAATGTATGTATTAGTGCTATCAAACAATTAATCGTGATTAATCATATCCAAAACAAAAATATACACATGTATTGTAAATTTATACATGTTTGTATTTAAACATACATAATAAACATACACAGCACACACACACATATATTTTATATATTGTAAACAAATACAATCACAATTAACCATTTGACAGCAAAAGTATTCATAAACTATTCATAAACACATGTTCAGTATAGCAACCGTAACATGATATGCATTACAAAAAGCTCTAAAGAAATAAACTAATTTTACATTTTTCGAGGTCACTAATCATTTATAAATTACTGATATCAATATCAGTAATTTATTGACGGTCACATGTTCTTCCAGTGAATCTCAAGATGCGCTTTGGAATAATAAAGCTGAAGAACATGATCATCAGGTTTTACACAAGCTTGTTGAGTTCATGAACTTTAACAGTGAAGCAAAATTAAAAAACAACAACAAACAAACATTGAAGCTTCTGTGTGTAACAGAGTGCTCAAATATACAGACATGGACAAACATGCAGATCAATGGCTTCCATGGACTGTAATGGATGCTAATAAGATTAAAGCAGAGCAGCTAAAGCGATGGATGGAAAAGTGGTGTTTTCCACCTGGATGGCTAAAAATGAAGAAACCAAAACTGGCCTTGGTAATCACATCTCTCCTACACTGCAGCACTCCATCAAATGGACAATACCATTATACAACAAACACTACAAAAACACACTATACTCCAATGCACTTAGAAAGCCTATCAATCTGGACTAAAAGGGATGGAAAAAGCACAAATGAAATCAAATTAGTGTGAATCCATACTGTGGACATGCTATATTGTTTACAAACAGCTGATCACTGAGAGATATGACTCTATGCTTTTTCCAAGATTGTCGTAACCTTATATAAGCTACTACAGAATAGCATTAACAGGAAATATCCCACTCTAAAACTGGTTTTCCTTTGGGGTTTGAGGAGGTGATGATGATGAAGACTCCTCTGTATGTTCCAACTGTATGTTCCTCTCCTGAGCTCAAGAGGAGGGGGCTGCTGCCATCATCTATTATTGAATAACTCTGCTCTCTATCCCAACCAATTAAATATTAACAATGGCTTCAGTCTGGGTTTGCCACTCCGGGTCGATGTGGTGGCACTGAAATCTCTGTATGGGAATGGCCATGAGAGCAACTCTGTCAACATGCTGATGGGCAATAAAAGACAGGTGTAATAAAAGGACTTTCACTTCTCTTTCTGGTTGAGCGGAGCTCCGCTTAAAGTGGGCTACAAGCACTTTTTAAAACAAACAGACCTTTTGTTTGACACGCCTGTTTTGTATACGCTTGCTTTAATTACATCAGATATGTGAGCAGTGCAGTGGAGTTGCACAATTTTGCCTGGAGCGAAGAGTAGGCTTGTTATCAGCTGAAACACTGGTGCAACTGAGAAGCCCAAAGTTCATTTTTACAGGTTTTCATTATTACAGTAAGAAAATATTTCCAATAACTCTAAACTTTTGAATGCCAATAAGGCAAACAGTATGTGTGATTACTTACGTCATAGGCTCCAGCCTTGATCTGCTGATACAGTTTGTGCTGGTCCTCATCCCAGAAAGGAGGGTAACCCACCAGAAGGATATACAAGATCACACCTGCCCAAGACACACAAATTGGTAACTTCATACTACTACGAGTCTACTGTTTTCAGTCTGAATTACAATGTTTTGTACACTATGACTATTTTATGACTATTCATAAAATTGGACAAATACACAAAACTGCAAGACACTAGTCTTGGAATCATTTTAATATGGAACTCTAAAACAGGTGAAAATCTTACCACAAGCCCAGATATCCACTGGTTTCCCATAGGGGTCCTTTCTCAGGACTTCAGGGGAGAGGTATCCAGGTGTGCCTGCAAACCCTATAAAGCCATAATGTGATTACATACATTTAATATATAAAATTTCAAACAACAAAATCTTCAACACCATCTCATTAAGACAAACTCTGAGCATTATAAATAAGGCAATAACATTTTACTGTAGTTTCCATTAAACAAATAAAAACACACAAAATGTATTCTTACAAGGCTGTGCAATATAAAAAAGCTTTACAAAAAAAACACGAAATCTATTATGATAGACGAGCCTAATCCAATTCATCCACTGGCTGTCATATGTGACCTTCGACCTGGTTCAAGTGAGTAGTCTTGACTCCAAAAGGACAGTAAACATTGAGAAAATACTTCCCAAGGGAAAAGAGTAAAAACACAAGCTGGCTACTCTCCAGAGCTCTCTAGTCCCACAAGAGCCACAGATGAAATAGAGAGCAAACATAGCAATAAGAAAAGTCATTGCTGGTTGAAAGTGTGCTTTCAGAATGAGTTTACGAGCACCAGTTGCATTCTAAATAAGCGGATGCATTTTCAGGGCATTGAACATTTGTTTGAAAACCAGAGAAATTAATTTTGTCTGTTGGACTGAATTCAATCTTGCATTAGGATGAACTAGAATGGCTTTAAGTCAAATCTCTTTAAGAGATGAGGCTACCAGTGAGTTGAAGAAAAAACAAAGGAGTCTTACCGAACCAGGCCTGCTGATCTCCCTGCACCTCGATGGCAAGGCCAAAATCAGCCAACTTCACTGCTGCCCCCTTCATCTTACTGGCCAACAGCAGGTTCTCTGGCTACAGGAGGACACATGACGGGCAGGAGAGGAGAAAGCAGGAATAGTTAGAAATAAATAAAATGAGGGAGGAGATATTTTATAGGTATTTTAACAAAGATATGAAAACAAAGCTGCAGTGTGCTATGCAGAGTGTTTGTAGCATGTTAATTAATGCAACAAACACTTTTTCCCTTCCAGACAACTGTTAATGTAACCGCAGCTTCATTATTTTTATTCTATTTCATCTAAATGAAATAAAAACAGCTTGTTTTGAATGCTACAAGTTTATTTAGGCATCACATAAAAGTAAATTAAATGAGTAGATCTTTAAGATTAACAAAAATTGGGAAAATAAAATTATATCCAAGAGCACGGGCCAACAAAAAATCATGAAGTGCCTTCCACAGGCATTCACTCCCATACGGCTGCTCATTCAGTCTGTGCATGATTATGCTAAAGGTGACGATCAAGCCTACTTATGCAGAGTTAAATCAGCAGTGATCTGCATAAAAGGACGTAAACGTATCCAGCATGTTCTATGAGGAGAGTCTTTCATCATCACATTGCAGGAATACAGAGATCCGGACTTGAACTACAGTGTGCATCAAGTGAGAGAGAATGTGCGCATGCTTGTAACGTGTGTGAGAGAAGAGAGAGAGACTGCATGTGGTGTCTATATCTTACTGGTGTGTGTGTGTGTGTGTGTGTGTGTTTACAGCGGATGGATAGCTATGACAGCACGCTCATTGCTCCGAGCTGCATAATTCATGAAAAGACAGAGAGGAGGGCTTGTTATCTCATGCTACGAGAGCAGGGGTGAGCTGCTCTCTCGCCCCGCTGTCCTGCACACCCCACTGCCTCTGAATGCTGCAGGCACAGCCCTGACCCGGACACTGCAGAGTCATCCTGCAACAACTGCCCGTTAACAGTGGGACGCAAACAACAGACTTTCTTTAACGTCATATCATGACTTATTTTAATGAATAGTAATCAGGGGATGCTGACATAGCTAGAGCACATCCTGGACTGGCCAATGATGTAAACAAATGAATATTCATAAGCCAATTCAAAACAAGACTGGTAACTCGTGCAGCAGATACAACATACTGAGAAGCACTCAAAATATTTAACACGTTTTGAAATTATTTTGTGAAAAATAAATAAATAAATAAATAAATAAATAAATAAAATGCTTAGCATCACATTCTAAGCATCATATCCTAATATCAACAAATAGTAACAACAATAAAGCAAATGGCAAATTATTATTAATTTTTCATTCATTATTATCATTTACTCATTTATTACTAATTGATTGTTTTTAATGCATTCATTATTTACTTTTAATTTTATATTTATTTTAGGCTTATTTCAATTACTGAAAAATATATATTTTTAATAGTTAAAATTTTATTTAATTTAAATAAATACATTTATTTATTTAATTTATTTAACAAATAACATTATAACTTCATCCTCAGATATTCAAATCGAAACCAGCCCCTCTGTCCCAAACCTAGGGAATGACTCGGTCTCTATTTCCTCCTAAACACTCATTCTTGGTCTAGCTCCCTCTCTACTAGATTTCCTTTTCCTCCTTGTCTGTCTGTTTTCAACAGTTCCATCTCTTTCCCTCTGATGAATTAGAGGAGGTAAAATGACTCCCCACCAGACACGCTCACCATCATGCCATGACTCTGCAGCCACCATGACATCACACAGGTTTCCATAGCAACCGGCCTGCCTCCATTACTCCTCTGTCTGGATTTACTTTTAAAGAGATAAACTAATATGGAAAGCAATGGTTTGGGGTTCGACACATTTGTCCAACCACATGCCACTATTGTGTATTTCATCAGTTATTATTGTAAGAAAAAAAGAAAGATAAAGTGCACACTTACAATTTCACCTTTTAAACAGACTTTATCTAAATCTATTAGGAAGATGTGGAGACACAAAGGAAATCATTGTAAAGTCTGACAAGCAAAAAGAAAATTGTAATTTAATTTCATTACAATATGAGGTTTAGATAGAAAGATGGCATTAATAAAATAACTAAACAAACAAAAAAAACTATCTCTCCATCATTCATTAAATGTTCTTTGTTTGCTTTCTGTATTGTGCTTGTTATCAAATGACCCCTCAGGATTGGTCACAGCCAGCCGGTCATCCTCTGACGTCAAGAGAAAGAATCAACACACAGACTTTAATGTTGCAAGCACGAGTATGAGTGTGTGCAAATGACGCCACAGAGTTGCCAAGAGGAGGAGGGCTTGGATGACGCAAACTCCCATATTGGCATGTTGCCACAGTGACGGCATGACTCACCTTGAGGTCCCTGTGCACAATGTCATGCTGGTGGATGTGGCTGACACTTTCCAGGATCTGATTGATGCAATGACTGAGAAACAGAGACAGGGAGAAAAAGAAAGCAGGGAGGAGGAAAAGAGGGTTGGATTAATGAGAGAAACCCATGCATTAGTACAAGGATCTAACTCCAGATTGAAGACTGGGAACGAGAAACCCAGCTGAAGAATCTGTTCTGTGCAGATAGACTGAGCTTTGCACAAACAGATAAATACTTTGTTTTGTGGTTCTCAAAGCTGCCAGAGAAGCTTTCCAATAAAATACATTTACCATGTCATCCAAATGGCAAAACAAATTTCCTCAAGCTGAATGTGTGTATGTGAGGCTTAAAAAAGAAAGAGTTTAGATTTTAATGTTAGAGTAAATTTCAATTTTGAACTGTGTGTGTTCAACAAAACAGTTAATTTTAAAATTGTAATAATTACAGTAAAACTGTAATATTGTGATCAAATAAATGTAGCCTAAGCGAGTACAAGAGACAATGACTTTTGAACAATATATATTATATTCTGTCAAATGATTAATTGCAAATAAAATCGCATTCAAAATATAAGTTTTTGTTTGCATAAAATGTGTTTATATATATATATATATATATATATAAATAATGTTTATATTTTAAATATATAT
>JAUCMT010000024.1:6871024-6891100 GCA_032357475.1 Enteromius thamalakanensis | reverse complement strand
ATACACACATATATACATACATATATACATTATATACATACATATACATTATATATATATACACACACACACATACATACATACACACACGCATATACACAAACACATTTATGTAAATATTTTCAAAATATAATCTGCATGTTTGTGCTTATACTTATGTGTATAATAAGTACACACAGTACACATCAATATATTATGTCATTTTTTATGTATATTGTGGATGATTAATCTTTTCACAGCACTAATTTATATATATATAAACACACACACATACACATACACACACACATACATACAGCAATACTACACAGTCATGCATTTGTTGATCTGACAGACTTGCATTGTAGAGGTCTTTCCACAGACAGTGAGAAGACAGAAATAACAAGCACCGGTGGAGCAGGAATGCTTATAAATGCAGCGAGTGGAGCAGCTCATTACTGAGCTCTGAAACCTGTTCAAAAGGTCATGACCTGAGGACAAAGGAAGTGTTGGGTGGGGATGACATCTCTCTGTAAGATTTTTTGTTTGTTTGTTTGGTAGAATATTTGAAACACATTTCTGAATGATTCGGTTTATGTAAAGAGAGAGCAAAAAAGAGGGAGCTTGCAGAAAGACAAGCAACGTCGGCTGAGTAAAGAAAGAGCCCCATTAGATATTCCCTAAAGCTCTCTTGAGGAAGGATGGCGAGGAAGGCATTTCTTGTGTCCAAATCTGGCAAAATCTGTGGACTGCATTCCATCCCATTACAGAGGCACTTTCCAGTAAAAACTCTCTCTGTATTCCCTTGATGCAAACTCTCAGAAGCAGACTTCATGTTGAAAGTCTGGAGAGTGGCTTCCAAAAGTAATTGCAAAGTGACACTAATTTTGTTGTTCCGGCTTAGTGCTGAATATGAAGTGGAAATGAACTGTGTGCAGACGGTCAGCTTTAATTTATGGGGATGCCTATGCTGGCAGCAGGTTAAAAATAACACCACATTTCAGGCCAGATACCATCCCTGTTAAACCACTGAGAGTATTTACATAGCTTGACATTCTTAGAAATAAAAATATCATGTTTAATAATTAGTTGAGTAACCCTGGCATTTAATGATTGTCTCGCTGTCTGGGAGCAAAGGGCAGCATTAGAGACGGAATAATTTTTCTGTCCGAGGCCTGACATGAGAGGTAGAGTGATGGGTGAAGAAAGGATTATCACGGTACTTTAAATAAGCATTTACTGTAGTATTTATGTATCATAGTACATATTTACACAAAAAATCAACGCGTATATATTATGGGACCGATTTACAAACAGTTTGCTTTAAAATTCTCAGTGACAAATTAGTGCTGAAAAGCGTGGATTCTTCTTTTTTTTTAAATTGCACCTGACCTTATTCATTGTGCATTTCTAGAGTTTTCCTTTCAGACACAAAGGTTATATTTCCAAACCCATTGGCGCTCTAATTGCACTAATTTGCCCTGTTTAGTACAACTGGCCCAGTATGATTTATACGAATAATTTTAACATGCCAATTTGGAGCTAAAGCAAGAAACAATTCTTCGTATTATGAATTTGTGCAGTTGTGCTGCTTAATAGTTTCGTGGAAATGTTTAGAATTTGTAACAAACGTCTTTAATGGAAGTTGACGGATTTTTTTATGCATCAATGGTGAATAAAAGCATACATTTCCTCTGTTTCAGTGATCCCCAACTGATATATAAGTGACAACTTAACATTGATATGATATTAGGTGAATTTTTAAACTTACCTTGCATCTGCTTCACTGTAATACTCTCTTGCGACGATATCTTCAAACAATTCTCCACCAGTCACGCTACAAGAAGAAATACAGGCTTTAACAACAGCTCAAGTATTAAGAACCCACAGCGGTTCCATTCAGCTATAAACTATAAAGAGCACGAGGCCTGTAGAGGAGTATGTGGCTAATGGAGAGTTTTATCACCAAGGGCCGGCACTTGAGTGTTAGGAGGCCTAATGATACAAGAGCCCTATACAGCCACAATCTACAGACATACATGCACATGCATGTGTTGCATCTCAACAATACTGATAATCATTCAACAACATGTCAACATAATTTAAGCAAAGGAATTCAGAAATAAAGCAAAGTATTCTAGGTTTTTTAAGGCACAAAGAAATAGGCCTACTGGCTAGAGAAAAAAAGTTAAATCGTCATACTTTAATGACATTTTCCTGTAATTAACATAGTTAACATAGTTAATTACTGCCAAACAAGGCTGAAAGGAAGTGGAAAGTGTGAGTACACAGGCGTCAATCCTGTTTTACACAGAAGTAAGATGGAAGATCACAGTGTCTGACTCAGATACTTACAGGTCAAAGACCAGGTAATGAAAGCCTTCTTCTGCGATACTGTCATGGAGACGCACTGTTGAGGGAAAACAGAAAGAGAGAATGAGGTAAGACAGAGAAACAACATAAGCAGGATGAACAGAAGGAGCTTTTATCCTTTTCTTGACCTGCCCATGAAGTCATCCTCATTAACTCTATTTCAAATCCCAACCTCCCTGCCTAATACCTTCTAAGGCAGCATCCTAGCTGAAATGAACCTCATAACTGACCTGTTTGAAACATTCCTAAAGAACAACTCCAAAAAATTCAGCACAGGACAGCGGTCCTTCTTAACTCGAAGGCCCCCATTCACAAAGGGCAGGATACTTTTAGTATTTCACACCACAAGCTACTTATTTTTATATACAGATGTATGTATATATTGAATCAAAGAACAACAGTTTATGATGTATTTTCTTTAAAGAAAACAGTAGTTGAGGCTTAAAGAGTAATTTATTTTAATTTATTAATAATAATTTATTGTTTGTCCTGTGGCCTCCCTACAAGTTTGCTGAAGTTCTTTAATAGTGGATCCCAGCCCTTGGTTAAGAAACATGCTGCAATTTGATACTCTGATAAGAATACATATACATATACAAATAATGGGGAGCATTTAGAATTTTGTTCTTATTTACATTATAAATGAACATTTTTAAATTTCCTTTTTAATAATTTTTAAATATTTTTAATACATATTTTTTCCCTTAACACCATCCTCAATTTAATAGCATTTTAATTACATTTAACTATTTTAGTACTGAATGAAGATAATAGTCATGCTTTGCCCATCATCTTGATTTTTTTTAACGCAATTGTTTTCTTTGGAAAGGATGCATGCAACAAGTCATATTATATGGGAATGCTAAGACAAATATTTTTACCTTTAGAAAAACATCTTTTGCGCAATAAAGCTAAGCTGTGAAAACAAATCAATTTAAACTTCATGCCCACTTCAAATTAAAAAGAATCACAGCTGACATAATTCGCCTCAGAGAAGGAACTCTGGTCTTTGCATTACCGAGGGAGTGATGGCATTGCAAGTGAGGCAAGGAACATTTGTTATCTTGATTGAAGGTAATGAATTTGTCATCGGTAGTTACAGATTTGAAACAGTGCACCTGCCAGATCTCAGCCATTAAGCCATTAAGAGACCCCCGGCTCGCTCTCATTGTGTGTGGGTCCATGTAAATGACAGGGTACATTAATCTCAGCCATGTGAGGGAGGTGGCTGCTAAGAGGGCAAAGCAGAATTACATCATTTCCACATCCACCCAGGATCACTCACGGCCCTGACACAAACACACGCGTTCTGACAGGAGGACTGTGTTTTAACAACAATTCAGACTGAAGGTGCTGTGACCAGTGTTTGAACACAGGTTGTGCTCTGATGAAGATGATACTCTCTGAAATTGTTGCCCTAATGTTTTTGACTTGAACTAGTGCTATACGTACTATAAGTAATAAGTAGTTTTATAAGTAAAATTTGTTTTGCAGCAATGTAGTTTTAAATGTCTATAAAACATATGCGTACATAAAATAAATAATTCAGCAAGAATTAATTTAATTGATCAAAAGTGAGTGTAAAGTCACTTAATGTTAGTGTATATTGTATAAAGATTTCCATTTCAAACGAATACTGTGCCAGTAGAGCATTTTATATTCCTCCCCCCCCAAATATTTACTTGTATTTTAAACTGCTTTCACAGATCTGAAAACCTACTCTATTTTGCATCCTTGTTCACTCATTTTATATCTGTATTGCTACAACCCTAATGAGAACGAACCGTAAGGAAAGAAGACCCTGACTGACCAATAAAAAGTCTCTGTTTATTATAAGGTTTACATGTTTCCTGGTTACCAGTGATATCAGACAGCCCTACACCTTCTTGCGAATGCCAGTACCGGACACATAAATCAAAATCTTTTATTTTATTGGTAGGTGAATTTTTTTTGCTTAGTGGAAATAGAAACTCTGCCAAAAAACACCAGGACTGGTTGTGAGTTTTCACACTCTACTGAGGAGCTCCACAGGGATGCATCGTTCCATTCTAACATATTGGCACACCAAAAATGTATGCCTGAAGACACAGCTCTGGGTGAGATAGCATGAAGAATGTATGTAGAAGCATGTGGGTTATGTGTGTGATAGGCTTATGTCATTCTATCTGATCTTGTCCTGCGTTTGTGGGCCAAACGGCAGTCAAGCGATCATATCTGCTCCTATTTTTGGAAGAGGGTTGGTTGACAACAAATCCAACGATTGATAACATGTACAATGGCTGTGAGTTACCCTGTAAGTGTTGTGTACATGGATTTCCAAGACAAAACAAGTGTGTTAGTTTGATGTGCTCCTTAAGAATGCTCTCTCTCTCCTATAAACACATGATTGCTCTTTTTGTTAGTTTATTGGCAAAACATGACAACCTGAGAGAGAGAGAGAGAGAGAGAGAGAGGGGAAGAAAGGGCTGTTCAAGATGGCTAGACAATAAAAAAGGTAAAAAAGACAGATTTAGGCCACTGCGAATGGAAGGGAGGGAATACATAAGAAGGAAAAAAGTGAGGGAGGAGAGACAAGAAAGTATGAGGGTGGGAAAGGGCAAACACTTCCTAGAAAGAAAAAAAAGAAGGTTAGAAAAAAGGAGACGTCAAGCAGAATGTCTAAGCTTCTGTTTATGTTACAAAACAACTGCTGATTTATCCTGCCAAGAATGAAAAAGCATCTCTGTATTCATTCAAATTGTTTAAGAGGTGTTTGATGGAGGTTAGATGCCACTGATACCAACACCACAAGTGATTGAGTGTCACGATTGTGGCTTCTAGGTAACTTCTATTTTAGATTGCTGCTCATATAAAGCTATAGTGTAAAGACTTGGAATGGCCAAAGTCGTATGTTGTATTTTTCAGTTTACACTGAAATGAACACTGTGTCTGACACCTCATTTTGTGAGGAAAAGTAAATGCTGACAAATTGCCATTTCTGGGTAAATTATCCCAGTTACATTAGCTTGTGGTATATGTAAACACAGTTAAAAAAGATTTTCTTGAACAGTGGTAATCATTTGTTTTACTCTTATCGTCTTCAAAATTCCCAAATGCTTCATAATGTTTTATTTTTCTTTTTTGCGCCTGGTAATAATCTATTTAACCCCTTAGTGCCCAATGTCACCATCCTGAAACATCTTAAGCACTTATATTTTACTGTCTTCCACAGCACCGTGTTGTTCTCACACACAGAAGGGAGCCTGAGGGATGATGCCTGTGCTATTTCCATGTTTTTGCATGAGGTGGAGATTTTGTCTGTGTGATCTGTCTTGTCAGCCACATCCTTTCTCATGCCATGCAAATAATCTCGGGTTGACTGTGGCTAGCATGTTTGTACAGTATGTCGCACTGTGTACAGACACACACAGACTACTGTTCTCAATTATTGAAGGGAGAATAGGCATGTTGCATGCCGGACTTAAACACCTGGATGAGTATATTGGGCACGAGCAAATTGTTGAGACTCACCTATGTTGGGGTGTTTGAGAAGACGGCAGATCCGGGCCTCTCTTTCTAGCTTCTGATGATCTGAGAATCAAACACAGAAAGAATAGTTCAGACAAGTGTCACAACACAAACATTATCAGTAAATATACAGTAAAAAGAAATACTGTATAAAAAGTAAAAAAAGAAAAAAAATATTTGAAAAACTATTACAACTTTAAAGAAGTGTTTTTATTTTCTAATATAGTTTAAAACAATTTAAACTATATTTAACCAAAATAATAATGATAATCTTCCTGAACACCAATTTTTTGAACTACAGTGTACATTTGTCAACCGTTTTGCAATCTTATGGATCACTTTCATTACTTGTTTATACTGCTTTTTGCTCATTTTGGAACTTGACAGCCACTTTTTATTTTCATTACATGGAAAAGAGTGATGTGATCAAATAACCCTGAGACAGATATGAATCCCAGGTGTAAACAGGACCTGTAATTACGCCAATGCAACCGTTCAGTGACATATAATCAATATCCAGCCTACTGCCCTATACTTAGGATAGTAATGACAGAAGTTAATGACTTTGAGTACATGTAATGGGCATGAAGTAAAGATGCCCACTCTATAAAGGAAGCGGCTTAGATTAATATAACTGCCTATCCTGTAATGATGAGCATCGATCTCTAAAAGAATACAAGGTCATAGCCTCTTTGGGAAACCTTTAGTGAGCTTTATGAGAGGGAATTCACACACAAACGGCTTTCAGCAGCGTAAATACACAATTAAAATATATAGCTATTCTCAGCCCATAAACAATACTGTTACACACAGCAATTTAAGACAGAAAAAAAGGGCAGAGAATTTAGTGTAGGCCCGCTGCAAGGCTGTTGGTTTCTGGTGCAATGTTTACTTAAGACTTTTTACATTTTTTTTAGTCAGTCACTCGCTTAACTAGAGTTGTCTATATGACACCAGACAACTCCCTATTTAAAAAGAATGCACATGTGGACTCGAATACACGGTCATCTGCAGCAGCAGGGATCTGCTAGTAGGAATTCAAATCATGAACTCAATGCAGACACTCATGCTGGGTCAGATCAGTCTCACATAAACACACACTGCTCTTACACCTAACATATCCTCGGCCCAAGATCACACTGTGCCAAGTGTGTGCTGCTCGCCTGAAATGAGCCAGACCTCACACTAAAGAAAAGTTGAAAAAATATAACAAAAGATGAAGAGAGTATGAATGTGCAAAGGTGGTATGTATGGGTGTTATGTTCCTTTCACAGGCCTTCATAAGGACCAGTCAACAACATCCATGGGACATGTTTGTGAACGCATGTGGATCTTCTAAAAATAAAAATAAAAGGATTCAATACTTCTGATAGCCCCAAAGCATGATTCTCAGAAATCACATCAGCTAATTTTAAAGCATCAAAGATTCCTCTAAAATCTATAGCAGTCACACAGCATTCACAGCACTTCAACACACACATACTGGCATTTGTGGTTTATGGGGACTCTCCATAGGCGTAATGGTTTTTATACTGTACAGACTGTATGTGGTATTGCCCTGCACTGACCCTACACCTAAACCTACCCCTTACAGGAAATGGTGCACTTTTTGAATTTCATAAAACACTGTAGTTAGGGTTAGGGTTAAGCCTTTTGTTTTACGGGGACACAGGAAGTGTCCTAATAAACCATGTTTACATTGTAGTACCCATGTCATAATACACATTTGTGTCCTCTTAAACCACAAATGCCAGTACACACACACACACACACACAGGTTTCAGAATTTAAGTGAAGATGTTGTCATGATATACAAATGGATGTGGGTGTAGAATCACTGGTGGCTTAAAGCTTTCTGAGAAATGTGATCAAATAAACATCCCTCTGAAAGAGTGAACGGTGACTGCTGTGAATGATGTGTGTGTGCATACGGTTTACGGCAGCAGATGTTTTTATTACCTAACAGAATTAACGCAGGACATTTAATATTCAGCCCTGCCATGACTCCCTACAGAACAGTTAATCTGAGCGTGAGAGACGGCCATACAACGACTGCTGGCATGCAATGACTGCTGAGAAACAAACAGACACATAAACGAAACACTCTCAGTGCGCGTTATCAAGCTTCTTGTTTTTTTATCATTTGCTGTACCTTCCACATACAATTCATCCACTGCATTATAAATCAAGTTTGAAGTGGGATAAACACAGATCCACTGATAGCAGGGATCTGATGCAAACGATAAAGGCTCGTAGAAAGAAAAATGGATTTGAGTGGCATGCTCCTCTTTTTGTGTGCTCTTTCGTTTTCTTTCTTTTTATCCCATTACTGAAGAGATAAATAAATGATGTGTTGTTCAGTGACCATCTCTAAAATCCAATTGGGCTAAGTGCTGCTTTCTCTCTGTGCGGTCGGGTCCATGATGTCATGGACTCTTAGGGAGCGATTCAGACTACAGGAGCAATAAACTGACTGATATAAACGGTAAATGAAACATTAACAGGTGTATAAGTATTCTGACATTGGATGAGACTAAAACTTTTACATCATAATGAGCATTGACAGGATATGATGAACCGATTGTAGAACAGCAACCATATTTAAAACAAACACACACAAACAAACCAACGGACGGCAGAAGCTTTTCATCACAAATACACTACAAAGTAGTATACTTTTTTTTTCTGTACATCTATGGTTAAATTGAGATGACTAAAGACAATTTAAAACTATTATTATTTGTGCAATTTTGCAAAAAGCATTAAACATAATGCTTGTTACCTAAATTGCTTGATGATAATACCTTACCGTTTAAAAGTACATTTTTCAAAAATATGAATTAATAGACATTTAAAAAAAACTGAATTCTCTTGGAGTAGAAATATTTTGTATTATAAATATTAATAGTCACTTTTGATCAGTTTAAAAGTATCAATATCTTACAGACCCAAATATTTTGAACAGTACATTCATAATTATTAATATAAAAAATTAACAGTTCATTGGCCCATCTGTAGCTTGTTAATGTTTGAAAGGCCATGAAGAACCACATAAATGAATTAACTTAAGACAGCAACATAGTTCATCCAATTACAATAGTGCATTTTATAATATACCATAAATATAGATTAGTTTTAAAGCACACTCCATAAAGCACTGCTGGAGCCCTTTATAAATGTTTAAAAAGGAGCTCTTTCCAAGTTCCTTAAACATTAAAAATGTCAACTCAATTAAGTTTCTTTCTAGTCTACAGCAAAATAATTTCTGTCAGCAAGTTAATACAATGGTGACAGTAGGGCAGGCAGCACTAGTATGAACAGATGCATCATGGGCCAATCACCTCAAAAACACTCATGGGAGGGTGTAAATCTCTGTGGTCAAGCTCACAGTGCAGAGGAAAAACACATATAGAATTAGGTGAAAGCATGCAAAAGAGGAAGGAAACTTGCTGCCTCATGCCTTACTGCATTTGTTACAATTCAGCACAAGTATGCAAATTGTACTATTTAAAAAAAAAAATTATATATATATATATGTATATATAGCTTGCAACTATATATATATATATATAGTGGCAAGCCGCCCGAGCACTTAGTGTCGCCCTGGCAACAAACTCAATCCAGCTGCACCCAATCAGCCCTGGCCGATCAGTCACGGCTGCAGCTCATCAGAACGAGGCATAAAGAGCACGCTGCTGCAAACTCAAGTGAGAACCGCTCTCCGCTCTACAGAGACGCTAACCTCTCTTTCACCACATCGCCACCCTCACTAGGACGACTTCACTAGACTCACTGCAAGCACAAAGATGAACGTAGCAAAGCGCACAGAGCACCCAGGATTGAACACCCCTCCATAATTTTCAGCATACTCACCAGACTAAGTGAGGGCACTCCTCCCCCATCATGGAGGACCTCCTGAAATCCCTCTCAGAGGTGAGCATACGTCAACATCTGATCATGGAGCACATCGTGTCACGGCAGACTTGGGATCAGCAGCAACAGCCCCTCTTCACTTGAGAATGTAAAGAAATGTGTGAGCGGATCGAGAGGGTCATGCCATTAGTCCGCGACCACCTCGTCAAAAAAGCCCAGCAGTCCAAACAGCATCTCTACAACTGGGCGGCCCAACCCCAGGAGTTTAGACCAGGCGACAAAGTGATGGTCCTGGTTCCCACCTCGGGTGGGGGTTCTATAATGTGGTTGGAAAAGTCGGCCCGATGTACTACCGGCTCTGCTAGCCAGGTATGCATCAAGAGGAGCAGATGCATCATATCAGCGAGCAGCTGTCAGCATTGGCCCACACGATACCGTGGTTGTGAACATGGGGGAACAACTGTCAGCCGAACTGTCGACTCAACCAGGTCTCGGGGTTTGAAAGTTTCCTGATGCCCCGGGTGGACGAGTTGCTGGAACGTCTGGGGAGGGACCGGTTCATCTCAACCCTTGACCTGAACAAAGGCTACTGACAAGTACCCTTAACTAATTCTGACAAAGAAAAAAAAGCTTTTTCTACTAGTACTACACTGGTAGTACCGGACCCCTTCTCTTTGGCCTTCGCGGGTCACCAGCCACATTCCAGTGGATGATGGATATTCTACTTCGCCCCCATCAAGCCCGATGTTGGGATCCACTCCGAGACTTGGGCGGATCACCTTGAGCGGCTGCGGAGGGTGCTGATTGAGCTTCGACGGGTTGGACTAACCTCCAACCCTCGCAAATGTCATCTGGCCCTTGCCGAGGCTCAGTACCTGGGGTTCCAGGTGGGACGTGGCCTCATACGGCCCCAGCAGAAAAAAGTTGAGGCAATCCTGTTGGCTCCCCGTCCGACCACCACTGCCTGGGGCTGGCAGGATATTACAGGTGTTTCATCCCTAACTCCACCTTAGCATCTCCCCTGACAGACCTGAACAGGAAGGGGTAGCCGGAGAAGGTCACAAGGAACACCAACGCTCCAAGACATCAAAGCCGAGACACGATACCATATGTATCGGCACTCATTAAGCCCAGACTCTGAACAGATAGTAGGGTCACTCCGACACAGACTGGAGAGCCAGAAGGACTAGATATTACAGACTTAGCTTTACAGGTTATCATGGCTCAGGCGGTTAAATACATGCTTCTGCATGAACTAAAAGGTGAGCTATTGTGCAGTGCACAGAGCTCTGATGAAAGAGACATGACATGCAGGGGCAAATATTTCACCACTTGAGGCAATGGGCAGATTCCATTGTGCATGCATTCTTTTCAAATCAGCATCAGGGTAGATGAAAGGGCTCAAGTGACGTTAAAGATTGAATCTGTGAGTACAAAGAAGCAGGGGTTGTGAGGTCAATTCTCAGCAGGTAAATCTCAGGAGAAAATTATCGGAGGCTCCAGGGAAGAGTCAGTGACATAAGCGCATAGCATCTGGGGCAGGATCAGGTCTCTTCTCCCAGCATGCAAGCTGCAGGCAGGATTTATTTCTGCAGGCTTGGATTTATCCTTGTCGAGGTGATATAAACATACATCTAAATCAATGGTCACTAGAGACATACATGATTTCTCACATCATGAAATTTGTCCCTATTAAGTGTATATTTATAATATTTTAAGAAAACTGCTTTAGTACAATGACAAAACAACAGCTGATTTAATTTTGGAAACCTTTTTCCTTCTTTTCTCTAATAATCATTATAGTGCTCCTCTACTCAGCACCGCAGAGATGTGCCCTTGTTGTGGCCTTTGTACTCGTTCTGTCTGCATGCTTTATTTTTCATCCTCTGTTGGCTAATCAGCGCTGACCTTAGTGTCCTCACTGTTTACAAATCATGGGCTAATGCCGTTAAAGTCATCTCCATTCCACCCTTTTTCCTTTTCTTTTCATTATGTTTTTTTGTGCGACGACAGACACAGCACGTTCCAGTTTTATCATCAACTTGACTCATTTGTCATAACCATGCCCATCTCTTTGACACGTCCTGTCCTGATCTGTCCAGGCCTTCCTCTGTCTGATGTTCTTCTTTACTCTTCTTTTGCTGTCTTGCATGAATGGACATTTCCTACATGAACCGCAAATTCTATTTAGCAGTTTCTATTCCTTTCAATTTCCAATTCCTTTTTTTACTGTACTTTTATAACAGTGAGAATGTCTCTGGAACCATCTGGAGTTAGGCCCAAGTCACTTACTTAAAAGGTATGACAACTCATGATAACAGATAACACACCTGGGACAAGACTACAGCAGCTTGCTTGAGAAACCATCCACCTTCCCTAGCTCCACTTGTATAGATTCGCTACTGGGTAAATGTATGTTATATACAGATATATTACATGTGCAGCAGCACTATTTCCTACATGCTCACAGCAGCATGTCTATAGATGTCCTGGCAGTAGCAGGTTATACTTTGTCTGCTGCAGTAGATGCATATCATACCTATTCTGCTAATACCACACACATTTACATTGCCAACATCACCATGATAAACCTTCTGAAAGTGGTCATGACAGAATAACTAATGACAATACTGATCCTGAGATCAAAGATGCAGTTTGACGCCAACACATAAATGTCCTTTGTTGTTGGATAATTCTGGAACTGACTTGAGGCTGAATCCTGACAGACCACTTCTGCCAATCATCCAAATGGTTAAGTAGATATAAATGGCCATATATTGTCTGAATAATAATGAACTAATGGACTATAGCTTTTAAATGCTCCTGCTCCTTCCTTGTGATTAAACAGAGAAACCTAAAACATGCCTTGATCATTTGATACTATATATTTGAAATAAATACATTTCCCTTTTAAGCATTTTTAAGAAAGGTCTGAAGTTATTGAGTGGGTGTGAGATGGTTCTTTCTCTAGGATAAACAGAGTGATTTGGACAGGGTGACACTGCTGTAAGCGACAGCGAGAGGAAAACCGCTTCTACCTGGAACCAGATCCAGTCGCCTCTTATTAATGCAATGGATTCAGAACGAAACAGGGCCTCTAACAGCAGCAAAGCCTGAGGGGAAAGGATTGTATGTGCGCACGTTGGAGAGATGTGTGTAAATATATAAGAAAAAAGGGAAAATCTTGTGCATGTGTGCCTGTGTGTGCCTGTGTGTTTTAATTAAGTCCATTCCTCTACAACACTTTATCACTGGTTCGACACAAGTGACGTCCACAAAAGCCAGGTGCGCTGTGAGCCAAACAGTCAGAGAGCAAATAAAAATGACTTCAGTGAAACAGACACTCCAGAAATACAGGATAGCAGCTCAGTTCGCTTCTTCAGCTCAACCAAACAGGCTTTGGCGCTGCGAGAATAAACAGCCAAAAACAGGTCCCAGTACCCAAAGCATGAGAAACTCCACATCTCAGGCTGCCCATCCACATTAAATTCCTGCAAATACAAGACAGCCAGTGCCATAGGGTCGTGTCACTTTTAAAAACCGCTTAAGGTGCTTTGGCGGGGACATCTGATCCCTTACCATCATACTACTAATCCACCACACAGAGCTTACACTGATGACTGCAGGGCGACGTAGACGAGCACCTGTCTGTGTACACACACGTTTATTATAACATTATATCCTCTCCCGCCACCACGGTAACACTCACCTGACTTCTCTTTCCACCTCATTGAGCTCTCTTTCCGTCCATATGCTGTCCTCCACTTCTCTCTATCATTCGTTTTGTCTCAGAAGGTGTGCGTGGCACTTTTTCTACAGCTAATGGAAAAGTCAAACAATCTGTGTGCTTTTGAGGCCTACGTTACACTTGAAAATAACTGGATGATGTCAAACAAAGATTGTGAACAAACAAACAATTGATAATAAACACTCACTGTGTGTAATAATTCACTGTATCGATGCAGTAAGGAAATTCCCATGTAAACACCAAAATCTTCTGGCCACCTGTTTTTTTTTAGTGTGTCTCATCAGAGACAATCCCTGTGTCATACCGACCGCAGTTGTTGCATGTAGCAGGACTGAGCACAATCAGCTTTCAACAAGCGCCGCGTGTAATACACGTCATTAAACTGCAATGAAAAGGATTGAATTTCTGACATCTTTTTCTTCTGATGAGCAAACAAAGATCCAGTCAGATAAACACATTGTGGTTGTTACAATAGCCACTAACATTGCTTACCGCTTAAAAATAAGTTGCAAATGTTTTTTTTTGCAGCTTTATCAGCTTTTCTGCGATACAGGAACACGCATGGCTGGCTGCAACACAGTTCACTCAAAACAGATATTCTATCACATTTGTGTTGTTCAAAACTTTCTTCAGTGGAACATAAAAAGATATTATAAAGAATGTTCATGCTGCTACCATCATCAGAAATCATGTTTAACAAAACAGTCAAAATTCAGCAAGAACACCAGTAATGCCTTAGAAATACACAGGCAGAATGGACAATCCTACTTTTGATTCAATCAGTCAGACAGGGAGTTAATAAAGCACATGTGGAGCTGAAACTTCTCAGCATAAAAGAAAAGGACAGATTCACTACTAACTTGGCATGAGCTAACCTAAAAGAGCCAAAACTGCTGGCTTCCTCTCTGTTCAGTTAGTCTGAGATGGGTAGTGTTCACTCAGTGTATATCAGCCGTGAGATCAAGTCCTGGTGTAGACAGAATTTTAAACTTCAGGTCAAGGTCAAAGGATGACACCCTCCAGAGAGGATTCAATAATTATCTGAGCAAAACAAGTCTGCAAGCTTTCCAAGCATTTAGAGGTACAGCAAATTCTTTCACTCAGGAAGGCTGACTAGATGTCCATCAACTGACCATTTGATTACACTGAGGTCATCTAGCTTTTGATTACCTTTAATTTTTATACATTATTTTATACAAGTGTTTTAAAGCTTCTCTAAAAGAGATCTGAGTGCGCTGCATGTTGTGCTTGAGCATGTTGTTAGACCCTTTAATTAATACAGCACTACTACAGCCATTAAAGCACAGTTTGTCAAACAAATACACCACCTTCTACAATAATAAAAGAGAATTGCTGTTGAACTTTAAATCCCCTGCTGTGAACAGCGTTCACATTACAATGTATAAACTAAAGGTAAACTTTATTTGGAGGAGAACTAATTGAAAACAATTGCATATGTTGATAGTTTTGTGATTCAGGGTAGGGATGCACGCTTTATCGTATGTTTATCATGATAACGGTATTTATGACCCACAATCAGTTAATAAATATTGTCGCGATTTTATAGTATAAAGACCAAACTGTTTATTATGGGCGGAGTTTACGCATTGGACTGCGTCACTATGACGTAACTGCGTCTAGATTGCAAGCGCTTTCTGAAGCAGTAAAAGTCAATAGCAGCAATAACCATCAGTCGGAATAAACATATGATGGCGGAGCAACGCGAGGAAGGTGCAGAAGTGGAACTATTTTGGATTCGAGGAATGTGATGTTGATCAGGTACGAGTCTTGTGCAAGCTTTGCTCCTGTTCCATCCAAACGTCCCAAGGTAAAAACAACAAACCTCATCAATCACCTTAAAAGCCACCACAAAGTACACTATCAAAAATTTCAACAACTTATGTGTCCAATAACCATCGTGAGCAGAACGTCTACCAGAACTGTGGAACCTTATTTGAGCTTGAAAGTTCATTTATTGACACCGAGTTTGAGATGAAAAGCAAGCTTTTGCAAACTTTGTTTGTTCCGGTGGATATGTAGTTGCGGTCTTTTTGTGGCTGTAAAGTGCAATAAGAATACACAAGTGAATAAAAGTAGATTACCAAAGAAATAATCGTCATAAAAATGTTGCGCAAAATAACTGTGATAATCATTTTTTCAGTGCAATCCTAATTCAGGGAAAGCTTGACTTACTTATAGTCCTCTCTTAATATTGAGATGGTCTTGGATAATATATTTAAAAGTCAGTAACAGATAGACCCAAGTCATCTTTCATTTCTATGTCACAATTCAGAAGAAAACATCTGCTGTTGCTTCTGTTACATGACAACTTAAACATTCTAGAAACCTCAAAATTCAGATGACTAATCAGTTCTGACTGCTCTTGAACATCCCTAATATGCTTATAAAAGTGCTCTCATTTCAAAGCTCTTTCCTCTGATTGATTTCAAAGTTTAATTGCATACTTTTGTGGAGAGGCATGGAACAAGAGCCATCCAACCACCAAAATGAATACCATTGTCACCACCACCACACGCTCTGCCATCCATCCAGCCACTACAAAGATTAAAAAAAAAAAAAAAAAAAAAACTCAACTACAAGATTTTTTAGAAAAGTAGTGTACATATAGTGCTTGTAGACAAGCTACGATTAAAATAAACACTCAAGGAAGTACAGTACAACTGCCAAACGGAAATTATGTAATCAAACTAATTTCTAATAAGAAATGCTCACACACTTGTATTGCAAAAAGAGAGAAAAACATCCCAGTGCCACAGCAATCTCGTTAAAGGCTCTCAGCAGCTATTTTCTCATTAGGTAGCTGAGTTTAACACTCAAAACACCCAAACACTTGCAAACGAAAACAATGTTTACAATGTATGCAAACTCACAACATCTTAGCTCAACTCTTTCTAGGATGAGCGTAGCTGTTCGTGGAGGGTGCAGTGTTTGTGCGCTGACGTGCTCGTGTGCAAGAGTGTGAGCTTAAGCTGCGAGTCTGTCCTGCACCAGACCATCTGCTGATCCAGGGTGTCAGTACGTCTCCCCCCGATCCATCAGGGATTATCCTGTTACGTGCTTTAGACGCCTGCAGATTCCTAGCAGTTAAAACAAAGCAGGTAGGACAAATCCCTATGAGCACTGCATGACAGTGGAAGAAGAATAGATTTCCCTTTCAATACTGCAAAGGTCAAGAACTGGCTAATTAGTTCACTGCAGGCTCACGTTATCCCTTCAAATTTGATAACTTCTGTAGAATTATAGGTAAATAAATGAAGGTAAAAACTGGCCAAAATAGCTAATGATACAAATCATGTCATATCTGAAGAATTTCTACATAATTTCTTATGTAGAACATCCAAAATGTAAAGTTTCTATATTAATGCATCATCAACCATATAATACAAGTACATCTTATTTCCTGATACAGACTCTCAAATACATATACAATGGTGTGTAATTTTTATGGTTTGCATTACATCACACTAACAGAATGCTGTCTATAAGTAGAAGTTATTAATGCTTCATACATTCATTATTCTCATTTCAGTTAAGATATCAGGTCAAAAGTTTTGATCACTCTTTCAGCGCCCCCTCTACACAGCTTGGTGATACATAAAAATATATAAAAAATGAATACATTTATTATTTATGGCCTTGCAAACAATGAGTCAGCCACCTGAATAACGGTGTTTATCTGTGTCAATATTTGTACAGTGTGCCACATGGTACAGTCATATGCATATCACAGAATACATTATGTCCTTTCAAAACACAGAGCAACGCTCATTTGAAATGAACAGAGCCTGCGGTGTAAATAGCATGACAGGCTTGTGTTCTGGTTATGGGAAAAAGAGAGCTGAGCTTTTGTGTTGATATTAATTGTGTTATACAAGTGGCTCATTACTCGTCTGTGGTAGGTGTTAATTCATCATCTTAAAAAACCCTAATGCTGGAAATCAATCACTTAAATAAAAATCTATACAAACTACTGTCAGTTGGCACCAAAGTTCATTTAACCTCATTTAAATCAGCAGAAGAGTCATCATAAAAGCAGAAAAATGTATTAATATTCTGAAAATATTCACAGCACCTATTAAGGTACTACAAACTTAATAAATATTAGACTGACCTCATCAAGGAAAATTGACACAGAAAAAAACAGTTCTTAATTCTATAGTTTGGAGTATCTATATCCCCAACTAATTAAATAGGAAATTCTCTTTTACAGGTGAAGTCTTTCGTTTCTTAGAAAGCATGCTTGGTTTTCTTTTGAGAAAGACATCAGGGTAGTGAAATGATGGCTTCCATATGCTCTCAGATGCAAGACAGACCACAAGAGTGTTACTGCAAGATGATTCTCCATGCCATATAATTAACAGTCATCCAAATGGTTCAGTTCCATGTTTTCAAAATCAAACCAAACCAAACATTTCCTCAACCCTGCTGTTTTCTGTAGCTGGGAACCATTTTCATTGCTCCTTTACGTTCGGAAAATACACACCATCCAAATATTCCCAAATATTCTACTAACTAAAGTAGAGCAACTGTTGTTCCCTCAGCATGTTACATTATGTCATGAGCTAAGCTGAATTTCAGACACAGGTCTCTCAACTCGGGATCGATTAATCTCGACACAGATCCAAGAACATTCCTTGAAATCTGTCTACATAAGATCAAGATAAGCACACATATTTTAAATACTAACAAACTTAATACTGAACAGCAGAAATACTGATAAATTAAGGCTGCAACAGTACAGTACTGTACTGACAGTACTGAGCAAATACTGAGAAACGTCACTATCCATCCCTAAAGCTTTCCTTTCGAATACCCCATTCTGGTCACTAGCTATATTAGCTAAATATTAGCTATGAGTTCATCTAAAGTTACAGGAAACATAGTGACACAATCAAAGCAGAACTCTTGGCAACTGAGGGCGTGACAGTTAAGCAGTGGATCGGTGTACGCACCAGTCTTCTGTGTACAGTGGTAAATATAATGCCATGTTAATCAGGAACTCTAGGCCACAGCGAGTGCGGTATGGGGTGACACTATGTAGATTCGATCATTTAATGCTTCTCTCACACCTGCTACACACTATACACTGCAAAATCTAAGAAAAGTAGTAAAATTAGTGGCAGTTAGTGAAACATTTAAATATTTATAATATTAAAAAAGATTAATTTTTCAAATAAATACTGTTCTATAACTTTCTATTTAATACTATACAACGATAATAGTAAGAAATGTGTCCAGAGTACCAAATTATGATATGAGAATTATTTCTACAGGATCATGTGAAATTGATGATTGCCGTAACTATGCTGAAAATTCAGCTTTGCCATGACAGAAACAAATTTTATATTAAAATGGAAAACTGTTGTGGAAAACAAAAAATGGAAAACACAGCCTTGGCAAGAATAATGTATAAACTTATTTTTTATAATTCATACATTTATACATTGGCCATATCAGACTAGTTTATTTATCTGGTCTTATATCAGATAATAATATCAAAAAAGGAGGCTAAATATTGTAAGATTACTTTCATTTTGTGAAATAATATCAATGTAAAGCTTTCATTACAGACTATTTATCCATGTAACTGAAAAGTTATTATTAAAAACTTAGCATTTGGTTTGTCCTCTATCTGCTTTAATGCCACACCTGATGATTCTGTTATCCAGCATAATTTGAGAGAGACCTAAAGAGAATCTAAAGGCATCATCTACAAACCAAACATGTATACAAACTGAACGTACAATCGTACAGCTACACACATACACGCAAAAAAAAACTAAAAAACTTACAAGTACACAACCATCTTTCCTTCCCCTTCACACCTCTGGCCCTCAATGGTTCACAGAGATCATAAACATACACAATTGTTTCTTTCTTTTAAACATGTCCCAATACACACTCAGCAATCACCCACTCTCTTACCGTTTATGTGCACACACACCATTTGGCTGGGGTTCATTAAAAATTCACAGTTTGTCCCATTAAAGATTCACCACAGCAGCGCTGTTACGTTTATCAGGCCTCTGCCAGTCGCCCTCCAGCGAGCAGCGAGGAATCATTCCAGGGCCCTGATAATACAGCAAGGCTGCGATGCTGCTGCTGATCTGAGGGAGGTCAGAGAGAGCGGGAGAGATGTGGAGAGGCAGAAAGTGGTGAAGGTCCTAGCCTCTTTTTCCATTTAGAGCTACAGCAGGCTGTGCGCCTCAATTATTCAGCAGTGTTTTACGCGCCTCCTGACATCACCACTGCATGCTCGCAATGCCTACGTCTCCGCCACAGGCTCCACTCTGCCCTGGATCACACCACTGACCACCATCACATACATGCTACAAGCAAGCATATGCCATCACTAGTTCTGCATGCTCAGTCAAACCCCACATGGCCAAAGAAATGTGTAGGAATGCGTTACATTAGAGAAGATACAATTTAATAAGGCTGCAATTTTTTTTTATTAATTTATTTAGATTTTTATTCAGAATTTTTTGTTTAGAAATCGCACAAAAAAAAATTACTGACGCAATTACCTATCATATGTGCACAGATATGATGCATGCGCACTTTGTCAGTAAATG
>JAUCMT010000024.1:6832146-6870924 GCA_032357475.1 Enteromius thamalakanensis | reverse complement strand
CTTGTTTGAAAAAGCAAAAACAGTTGCCAAAATCGCTAATAAAATCGCAATCGCAATATTAGTTAAAAAAAAAAAAAAAAATCGCAATATGATTATTTCGTCCATATTGCACAGCCCTTATGTACATTAAATGTTTCATAACACCATATTCAAATGTATCAATACAACTAAAATGAACATAATTTGTAATTTAAACATTGTAAATAATTTTTACAATGCAATTATTATTAATATGTAGATTCATAAATTTGATAATAATGACTACAATGCAAATGATGTAATATTTTAGAACTTTTACACCTGAAGTCTACTGTTCTAATAATAATAAAATACAGTAAGACCTGATATTAACATTCAATTAAAGTTGGCATGAAAATGAAATTAAATGTCGTTTTTCTAAATGTACTTTATCTTCTATCGAATGATTCATTCATGTACTTTAAATAAATTTTTTACTATTTTGACCTTGTCAGTGTCTATCTATCATAGGCCCAGTTTCATAGACGGGGCTTATACTAAGCCAGCATTTGGCCATAGTTCAATTATGACATTTTAATTTTTATAAACATTCCTCAGAAAAAAGCATTACTGGTGCGCATCTAAAACAAACAAAGGCACTGACATGTTTTAAGATCAGTCAGTGTTATTTAAAACATCTCAGGAATGCTTTTTTTAAAAGGCATGTTTATAAAAATTACTACCTACCTAATTGAACTATTGCCTAATCCTGGCTTAGGCTAGGCCCTGTCTAGTAAACCGGGCTATAATGTCCAAACTTGATCTTCCGGTCTTCTCCAATCATTTAGTCCACTTAAACCCATCCCATACTTAAAATCATCTGCAAACTTGCTTTCAGATCTGCCTCTATCCAATTTAAATGCCTTAGATTTAATGTACGTTAATGCATTAGAGATCATAAACGAACATGGAACATTAAATCTAAAGTTACATTTAACTCATGGTAATTTACATTTAAAAATATTACAAATCTATTAGCGCGAATAGAAAATAACCTAGAATATTGTAAAAGCACTGCTCATTTTAAGTTCATGAAACGGTTTCAAAGCAAAAGTAAAAGAAGATGGGGTGGTGTGACATCAGAGTAACCAAAGGTAAGTGGACATTGTTTATCCTCAGTGCTCTGTATTTACATAATGTCTACTTTTACATTTCATTGGACTAATCTGAATGTTATGCAAAATGAGTACTAAAGAAATTGAAGCATCACATTCACACAAGTTTAAGTGAAATGAAATCTTAAACTACACTTATGAGAACATACAAACAAGAATCTGAAGTCATTCGGAGCACTACCATTAAACAGCATTCATTAGACTGCAGCACTCTCAACACACAAGAGTGTGCTGCACTCTATACACTATAAGGTGTAAACAGCGTTTGACTGAGTAATTGCAGACTATCCTGGCCTTTGAAAGATGACTCACAGATGATAATAGCTTATGTGTCCGTTAACAGGTTGGCATGTCGAGAGATCTCTCTGGGCTTTGATTAAGGCCAAGGGAATGGGGAGATTTCGCAGGAGGGGGCTTTGGCACTTGTGTGGGCCTAACCGGATGAATAGTACTGTTGCTTTTTCATGCACTGCCAGCCAGCATGATGAAGAGTTTGAAGAAAAACAGTTGCCAAGTTTCTTGAAAGGAAGCTTAAGAGAGTTGCCAAACTATGCTGATCTAATTACCTGATGTTTTTTGTCCAAGGATCTTTTAAATAAATCTGTTGTTTACTGGCCATCCATGGGGACCGTAGCATACACATACGGACACAATGAGAACAGGATCTGTTGTAATTCAGCTTGAAGGTCTACAGAGAGTACAATCATTTCTCCAGCTCTTGTGTCGGCTCACACAGTCTATAAACACTGAAAGGAGCTGCTTTTACATTGTAACACAACGTCTAACCAAAATATCACCAACACAAGTAAAAATGAAACTATGTGCATAGAGCTGTGAATGAATTTCAGTCTATGTGAAACGTTCACACAAAGTTAATGCAATTAATGTGTTATCGTGATCAGTCTTTGCTGCCACCTCTGAGTAATCATGCCCAGCTGACAATCCAAAAGAGTCATTTAATTAAAATCCATTTCATTTAATTCAACCCAAGACAGCCCAACCTGATACCGTAAGAAGACAGGTACACAAAGTGTCCGTTCCCCCGAAATAGATCCAGTGCTTTTGTTTGTGTTGGAGCAGAAACAGTAACTGGGGCTCACATATCCTGACCATCTTCATCAACAGCAAATTAGCACTGATGATACTGACAGTGATTAGTGACTCAACGGAGATAGAGAAAGAATGAATGAAAAAAGTGACATCAACAGGTTCTCTGCATTAGCTGTTACGTATTTGCAATGCAGAGAGAGAAAGATCTTAGGTTGAAGATGAGGACTTGTGAACACACTAGGAAGACAATAACCAGGCCGCAAAAGCAGGTCTTACCTCGTGCTGACAGCTTTTTTGTGTTGATGATCTTAGCAGCATATTCCTGCCCAGTTGATTTCTTTACACATCGCCGAACAACAGAAAAGGCCCCCCTGTTTCAAAGACACAGCAATGCATGTCAATAATAACACAATTAAGCAAACCTGAAATTTGATTTAAGCCAAAAACATTACATAATCTTAATTTTAAATATGAAGCCCCATATGGATAAGTCTGATTAGGGCTTTTAAGCTACAAATAAAACAACCAGCTATCATACGAATGATGACATTAATTATTAATAAATTATAGATTAATATATAACTTTTGATTACATACATATAGAAACAATACATGTAATGCATTATTAGATTAGTATTATTAGACGGTCTGATTGGTGGAGACTTCTCTGCAAAACCCTGGGTAATTTTTCATAAGGATTTACACTGTTAAAGATGACTATTTAAAAAAAATAAGCTGAAACAATGTCACGTCAAGTCCCCATTATTTACAATAGATTGCGGCATAACAGCTTTACAGTATTAAACATAAAAGTGATGTGGCGATGTGGGCTGATGACTTCAACCAAAGCATATACCATTGATCAACAACCACGTACTGTAGCTCAAAACAGGTGTGTCTTCAAAGGTTTATAAGTTAATCAATTCCGCTACAGAAAAAGAGATTTTTACATCCAGATTCCCACTGCACTCTATCAGACGCAAAATCATGGAAGAGAATGCAAACAATTCACTAAAAGTAAAAATTCTGCATTAAATGTGCTACATAAAATTAGCTGTCATTGTATTGAATTGCAAGGATCTTTAAGATGATTAAATAGAGACTAATGACTGCTCAATAAGGACATGTGTGGTGTGTAAGATCACTAAAGCTGCTGCAAATAATTTACTCACAAAACACACGTGCAAAAAGGCATCTCTGTTCATGGACAACTATTGAGAGCTGTGTGGATGGCAGCAGACATTGAAAATAAATGTCTATTTCAGGCTTTTAAGGGCTCTCTGAAAATGTTTCGGGCACTGCTAAAACATCTACTACACTATACTGAAATATTTACTACTTAAATGATGGCTGAGAAAAAATGTACTCTGAGCACACAGCTACTTTTGATTTGACAGCTAGGCTTTTTTGGCAGAAGAATGGTGTAGGTATGGCATCTAACAGCGGGGGCTAAATAAAACATGCTTACCTGTTAAACCTTTACCAATTATGGTGCGTTCACACACTGACAGCGTTTAAATCATGGGAAGCTGTGGAATCACTGTAAAGCTCTGTTCAGCGTATACACTTTGCTATCAGCTGCTGTTCTTCAAGACAACAATCGCTCGGTGTGAGCACCTCTTTAGTTCAGATAAACAGGTAGCCCAGGCCCAAACTTACACCAATCACACAGAGAAATCACATTTGTTGCCATAAAAAGAAAAACTAAATTTTACATGTCTGTACATGCTAGAAAATCAGATAGGTTGTAGGCGGCTACAACTTGTTTTTATGTTTATGGCAACAAATGTGACTTCTCGGCAGACCAAGTACAGTGATATACTTCAGACATCGTATTAAAAAGAAAAAAACTAACAAAAAACAAAAAAGTAGCAAAACAGTTGCTTTATTAACAGTAATGTGCCACAACAGCAAGTCAACCATACATTTCACAAACAAAACACCAAAGCATTAACTACATTATTACATTTCTGCTTTGCTGCTTGTATGTCAATGTTTTGTCTGCAGATCAACTACGGCCAATTAAAGATTCTGACTAGCTAATGATGGTGTGATATAGGATGCATACTGATGGAAAATATGAATCATTTCCACTAATCATTTTTCCCCTAAGTTTGTGTAGAAGAGCATTTTTAAAAAGTGATTCAGTGAGACATCCACTTTATCCGACTTTTTTTTTTTTTATAAAGTTTTATTTACTATATTTATTAAGTAATTTACTATTAGGCCTATAGTTATTATCTATATAAAAAGGTCTAACTCCAAAGGCTTTTACTTCTACCTTGCTCATCCGTTTGGCTCACAAGACTGAACTGAACACGATTCAGTAGTCAGTATGTGGTCCCTAACACACCATTACATTATGTCATAAAATTTTTCAATCATGTAAAATGTAGATATATTTAGTTTTTTAATATAAATGTACGTATAACGTTATTTACTAAAGGTAATATTACTGATATTTATTAAAGCCAACTCTCTCCCTGTACATTTAATTCGAAACATCTCTCCTATTCGATTATTAACCGCTTTTAAAGATTCGAAACGATTCGCGAAGAATCGCTCGGACCGGTTTAGAACACCGGTTCAACTAGTTCATCAAAACGATTCGACTCAACAGAACGATTCATCCATGAATCGGCCAACGCTAATTCACTTCCTTCATTTTCACGTTCATGTTTTTGGCGGCTGGACAGCAACTGTCAACAAACGTCACCGACCGCCCAATGACGGTGCGATATATGACGCCCAAAACAGCTGCATTTTCCAGTAAACTATCGTTACACAAGTCTGCAGCAAACCGTACTATCAGCCTGCGCGCGGCGGCAGTCATCAGTATGTGATCGATGCTACTGAATGCTGTAAAAGTTTGGGTGTGCATTCAAAACGAGGACGCGAATGACAAAGCCGAGCACCTCAGAACGAAGTATTTCCCTTTCTAACGAATGTCCGTCCGCATGTCGATAAAGTGTCGATAAAGTACTGCATCTCGCATCACGACGACACGCAGGCTCCGAGAGCACCCTGTAGCGCGCGCGAGCACGATGTTAGGAAACGCGTCTAAAGATAAACAAAGAAACGAGCTTAGTGAACGCCGAGGCTTAATAATCACACCGAACTGCTCGAATCGACTCAATCGGGCTTTCCGTTAGCAGGCTTTTGACATGCAAAATCGATACGCCTGTGTGTGAAGGCTGCTGTCAACACACTGAATTAGACACAGGCAACGCGATGAGATACAATGCAGTGAGTGAAGAGAAAGAGAGTGAGTGCAACGCGCCGCACAAATGCAGCGGTGCGGTCGCTTACTTTCCGAGCTCTTCGTACAGCTGATATTCGTCTGTAAACCTGGTGGAGGTTACAATTGTAGCCATGTTGCGCTTTACGAGGATATCGCCTCTCTGGTGTCTCCGGGAGCGCCTCGCTCAGGTTCGGGAGATTTCTCGCTCACTCAAAGGGTGAGAGAGAGAGAAAGGAGGAGGTGGGGGAGAAGGAAGAGAGAGGTGCTGGTAAGTGGCGTGTGTGTGTTGGTGGAGGTGGAGAGAGAGAGAGAGAACGTTGCCAGCAACGCGAGATTTTCTTTGTCGACGTCGAGAAGTGACATACAAACAGAGCACGCGACGCGACGAAGCGACATCGCGCTCTGGCTGAATGGACTGACTGCCGGGGTGATGCATGAACGTGAACGAATCGTTTCTTTGAAATCTGAGCTTTTTAATGAATAGGATGAATTCCGGTTTGAACAATTCGTTCACGAATCGCAGTTAAATCTGAATCGAACGTGTCAGAGTCGACTCGTAATGAGCCGAGAGCTGTTGGGGAAGCATTTGGAGTGAACCATGGATATAGATAATTTTACATAAACACCTTACTGATTATATTATGGATATGAATATAACAACGACTTACTGTGTACAAGTTTGTTAAAACACATCAGAGTTGATTTTCATATTCACCTTATTTTTTAATGCGAAAAATCTAGTTCCTGAGAATGTGAGATTCATGAAGCACTGTAGGTTTAATAGCTAGAATAATGTAAAAGGTAAAACTATTTGTGCTACAGACCATTGTGGTTATGATAACACTAGGAAATTTAAAATGGCAGCATATGCTCTTTAAAAAATAATATATAAGAAGTACAGGCCTAAAAATATTACATGCAGATGGCTTTTTGGCTCTAAATAACTGGACTGGCACCGCCACTGGTTGGTTGTCGTTCTTTGACACGTTTGACAGAAAGCTGAATCATTAAAATGTTGATTTTGCAGTCCCCCCTAGCTTATATTCATGAAATATTCAATATTTAGCTGGATAAAGGGCAGTGGCAAGGTGCAGTTCAGTTTCACTGTGCTTGTACATTGTTCTTGACAGGTATCATCACAATCACAAATAGTAATGTTACTCTATAAACACATTGGAATCCATCACTGGAAAACTAGTTTTACTTCCCAAAAGAAACTGAAAGCACAATTCAGCTTTGAAAACTTGTGCTTCATTTTGGTTTATCAAAGGAGCAGTGTCTATATAATAAGGCCCAAAATATACTCCGTTTAAATGCATAAATCCTGATGCTGAATTTAGCTACACAAGCTCAGTTTAATGTAGTTGCATTCTAAAATATCCAAGCAGATGTTTTATTGCCGTTTTTATAGTCATGATATGTAACAGCACACCATCTTGTCAATAGTCCTGCTAACAAATAAATACAAATGTCACTTTTTGGTTAAACAACACTCATTCATACAAGTAATAAATCTAATTTCATTATTATAGTATTCAAATTCTTATAGTATTTGTAATAATTTTTACCATCTTGAAAACAACAGGTACAAAGATATTTTTTTCATTTACAGGTGTGCATGCACAAACAGACCAAACAAAAATAAAAATTGTTACAAACAGATTTACTTGTATTATGAAAGTCTGCTTCAGGTTTCAGCAATTATATCAGTCCATTATGTGGACTTTTATCACTTCTTAGAAAAAGGATGTAACAACTCTCTCTTGCTCTCTCTTCTTTCATGGTCAACCTTGTGGAGCAAAACAGTCCGACTGGCAATGAACGCATAAGAAGTGCAGGGACTGTAATTACACAGAGGCAGGTTGATATGAAAGCTTAATTAGAGCAGAGTAGAGGTGGGTGGTTATTAATTGCAGTGTTCCCGTAGTGCTGTTGCTGTGTATGAGAATGTGTCCTTGCATGCTTGGAATTGCCACATTTCGATATACCAAGTCTTCAGCAAAAACTCAGCAGCTTGGATGGATGGCTTGTTGCCAGAAAGCAAAAGTGTGCTGCTTTAATTATTACAGTCTATATTTGTAGGTCATGTTTGAATTATGTGTGATGCTTAATGTATTGATTTCGGTCTATTTTGTGTTATGAGGTTTAAATTCGAGCTAAAATCGTTACAAAGTTTTCAGCACTGTCAAGCTATGACCGCATTATCGCTTCATCGCAAATATGTCTAATTTCAACCATACTTAACGGAAATAGACCACCCCTATTCCTTCAACAACCTGCACTTTCACCAAAACCCCAGCCTTAAAAAAGTTGTGAGCAAAATTAAAATGAATTAAAGACATTTACAGCCTTAAATAGTTGTTCATGCAGTTTAGGTTATACGTTATTCAAAAATAACTAAATGTTACAAACAAAATGTATTGTCTGGTATAGTGCGCCGCAATTGTATAAGGTCGAATCGATTGTGGAGAGCTTTGTTCGAAAGTCTGGCTGTAGGCGTATGACATATTGGAAACATAAACAATGCATCATTTGACTTTTAATTCAAACAGGCAGGAAGATGCTTATAAAACACCCTGACATTTATGTGGCACAAATACAGTTCTGATCTTCAGAGTGATTGCATCAGATCCGATTTTATACAACTACAATGTAAAGAAATATCAAGAACTCAAATGTATTCTGATGAATGAGTCTTCTGAAACTGTTCTGGTGTAGTCTCTCAACTACTGATATAGACTGTGTGAATATGGACAACAGCGTTCGGAGCAACCATCTGTATCAAATGACTGCACTTTGGCAACTAAAACATCATTTGGCCCCTAAAACGTTTAGTTTTTTTTGGAGTCTTGGAGACTTTTGTTTTACCTGAATGCCTGTATCTGTCAGGTAGTAAGGATATTTTATGCGTGGTACTTCATAAACAAATCGCTCACAGCACCTTTGAGAGTTGCCAAACTCAGCATGTGTTCAGGATGACTCATACACAGAGTGAGGGAGTTAGTCAGATCACTCTCTCTCTTTCTCTAGGCCAGCCCATTGTGCATTCTTACCACAGCTGAAGTCTTTCCAAAGTGGGTTGATGCTGTTTTGAGTTGTTTTCAGAGATAAACAGGAGGAGGAAGTGTTTTTGTTGTAATGGTAAAATTATAACACTTACGCTCATAAGAAGGAATAAGAGTTCTGTTGTAATAATTCAGACTTTTCCAGACATTTCTTTGAATGGGCAAATAATAACAGGAATAAAGTGCCCTCTGGACTATGACCTCAGAAAAGTATACAACAGATTTACATCAGAGATTGTAAAGGTGTGTCTAGTCTTTGTGTTTCCAAACTAGACGTCTGAAATAGTTTTTAGTCATTTCACAAGCTTAGAGCGAATGTAATCACATCTTAAAGGGATAGGTCGCTCAAAATGTCATTCTAAACCCGATATGAACTACTACCTATGAACAAGATCAAATTCTTTTTATGTCCTATAGAGGACAGTCATACAGGTTTTGACATCAGGTAAATGATGACATTTTCATTTTTGGGCCAACTAACCCTTTTACATTTAAAATAATGTATTATTCAACAATCCACTGGAAAGGAGGAGCAGATCAGTCAGTTTGAACCATGGTTTAATGAATCTTTAAAAACAACAGTCCCCACCAAAAAGTACACAGTAATTCTTGCTCTGTAGCTCTTAAGGTAAACAGCTGGTTTTCATTATCTCAACTATGTACTAACATTATCTTGCATTGACTTACCTTGCTCAAGGTTCCTTATCTTCCAACACTAAAGCGTTTCTTAGAGCATAGGACTTAAGGAAACATTCTTCTTTAATTCGTTCTTATGAATGAGTTTAATGCATGTCACTTCTTTGCAGTTTGATAAGAGGTTATATTTATGCTTTGTGACTGAACACATTTTTATGGGATTGTGAACAAATCAAAAGGATGGGTTATTCTGTAGAAGTGCCAACAGAAGACACTGAGTCACAAATACCATTACATTACAGTAAATCTATTTACATACGTAGAAGTAAAATTTAAATATTCAAATATTTCAAAAATTCTATTTTGGAATATGCGTTGCATTGAATACAGAGCGCATTTCATCATGTCTTGTGAAATGCATTAAGTCTCTTGAAACCGGGAGATGAGCAGGCCAAGAATGTCTCGTATAAAGGCACACAGCCTTCATACCCGAGAGTGATCATCCTCCTCCTCAAATAGCCCTCGTTTTACATAAAAGAGCTTACTTTATCACTGTTTTACTGGCTTCTACAGCTGCACTGACCTGATCTACTCAAACTCAGAAGGAATGTAAGAGAACGAGGAACAGGTGGAGGAGAAAGCGCAGAAACAATGAAGAATCGTGTTATTCTGGTTGTGGTGGGCAATGTCAGAGCAGATTTGGATAAAGCACAAGCATTAAAGCAAAAGGTAGGAGAATGAGAGAGGCGTGAGGAGGAGTGCAAGGCAGAGGAATGTCAAAGAAAGAACAGATAGATGAGAGAAAGTGAACCAGGGGGTGGATTAGAGAACACTGGTCCACCAACAAGTGAAGAACAATATAAGTGCTGTATTATTTTCTATCAAATCAATGCCACTACTTACATCATTTTCTGTATTCAAATAACCGGATCATCTAATAAAGATCCAGCAATATCTACTTTAAGTGCTCATGGATTCAAATGTGATCAAATACACTTTGCCCTGGGATCCATTGATCTGAACTGTTCCGCTAAATCCATTGCATGATGGGAACTTGTTAAATATACGCATGAATGGTAAGTGCTATCTAACAATATAGGAAGGACATTAACCTACATTTATGTCAAATACGTATATTTTTGCCAGAGTGTCACAAATTGTCCTCCTCTGGCTACAAGAACATTGCAGCCCTTTGCATACGGGTACCGACCTTTTTGAACAAGGCCTTGAGTTTGCAGACTCTGCAGGAATTCTTTGATCTGGCCTTTCTGTTGGTGTTGTCTGGTTCTTCATCATCCCCTTGATCTCCTGCCTCTTCCTGACCTAGCCAGGGAGTCCACACCCCGCCGTGTAGTTGTGGGTCGGCCATCGGGTCGTCAGGTGGATTGCGTGGAGGCACAGCAGTCCGGTTATACTCAGCAAGTCGGGTCAACAACAACTTGACCACCTCTGGCCGTGCCTCTGCCAAATCCGCCCTCTCATAGGGATCAGCAGTGACGTTGAAAAGCCAAACAGACTTCCCTCGCTGGTCACGTCTCTTTTCCATACCCTGCCACTGCTGAGGACCTCCCGGCATCGTCTGTGGAGGAAACCAGTCTCCATCGCCTACGTTCCCAGTCAGAAGTTTCCAGTCGCCAGCTCGAATGGCTGCACGCACTCCAGTATCCCAGATCCCAAAACCATTAAGATTTAGGAGTCTAAGGTCGACTTCTCCATGCTTCCGTGAAACTGGGTCAATGTTGAAGAGTATTTCAGTTCGTGGACAAGGCAGGCCAGTGCTTATTGCACCCCAAACATCTTGGCCATCCAGTTGCCTGGAGTCAGATTCTCTGTATCCTGCAAGAGACAACAGAGTTGGATACCAATCGGAGACATGAATCAGAGCTTGACTCACCACCCCCTTCCTTTTCAACAGTGGGCTGTGTACAAAACCAACTGCTCGAACTCCACCCTCCCAGTAAGAGCCTTTTCCACCACGCAGGGGCCAATTACAACCTCCCGAGAGCGGTTGGCCCCCGTTGTCTGAAGAGTAGATAAGCACAGAGTTGTTGTAGTAGCCTTGCTCCTGTAGCTCACTGACAATCTCCCCTACTGACTCGTCTACGCCGCTCACCATTGCGGCATAGTGGCGCCGAGGTCTGTTGCTAAGGGTCTGGTAGCGTCTGAGAAGATGCCCAGGAGCTTGTAGCGGTGTGTGCACGGCCTGGAGGGCCACGTATAGAAACAGGGGCGTCCGCTGGTCATGACCTCTCAGGATTTCTTTCACTCTGCAAAGAGTCCAAATGACCACAAAAGCTTATGTGACTCAACCCGGCACAGTATTTGGTTCACAAATGGTTGGTGTTTCTCACCTCTCAGTGTAAAGCCTTGTTGAGTAATTCCCACTCAGCTCCCAGGCCGGCCGTTCTCCATCATGCAGGTCGAACCCACAGGCCTCTGTACCGTCACAGCTTTGGAAGCTGAAATGGTCTCCGCTGCCCGTAAGCGATCCAAGGAAGCTTTGAAAGCCACGGCTCGTTGGCAGACACTCGGGACGACAAAAACCCAGGTGCCATTTTCCTACCATGTGAGTGCTGTAACCAGCCTGACGGAGCCTCTCGGGGAGTGTCGGTATGTCGAGAGGCAAGCAGAGGGGCTGCCGTGCACGGATGATCGAATGTTGAAGCCCAGTGTGAATCTGATACCTGAAGCAATAGATAGGTGCTGATTTTAATGAAGGAAAACAGATTCTACACCAATGTTTCTCAAATATGCCAGTGCCTTGCAGAGTTTAAATCAAAATCCTGAAATCAAACATAGACACCCTTTACCTTTTTAGTAACTCCAAAGACCTTAAATTAGGGTTGGAGCTAAACTTTGCGTGACAGTGACCATCCAGTTTAGTATTCTTGTCTATACTAATAAATTCACTGGGTTTAAACTCCAACTAAGGCAAGCTACTTGAATAAATTGAATAAGCAAAAGACAGTTTAAGATCATTTATAGTAGTATAATCATAGTACGTGTATACTTTAAGATTCAAGAAGTGTTTTAACAAAATAGTGCCATTAGAAAAACAATAGTGGGTCTCTTACCGTCCAGTCATAAGCTGGCTGCGTGAGGGAGAACAGATGGGCTGAACATAGTAGTTTTCCAGCTTCACCCCTTCGCCAGCCAGCTGGTCCAACATGGGTGTGTGGATCTCCGAGCCATGGTACCCAATGTCATTGTAGCCTTGGTCATCCACCATCACAAAAACAATATGTGGGGGAACTCGGCCGCGTCTGAGAACCTTTTCTTCTGTAGTATGAATTATTCCTAGCACCAAGCAGAAGCAAAGCACCATCACATTCATAATTGCCACCAAATTGCTTGTCTGTTGATTAACCTTTTGGTGAGTCCTTATCTTGACGTATAATCCATCTAGCAGCATAAATGTTCTTTACCCTAGTAGATGTAATTTAGTTGAAAATTAGTAAACAATAAATAAAAACTTGTTCTGTAGCTCTTCTCCGTTTGTTAGTCCAGGGTGGTATTCTGTATGTCTGAGTAATTTTGTGAGCAGAGCTGAATTGTCAGAGAGTAAACACTGCTGTCCTCTAACAGGACCGTGTTACATTCCTTTAGCACACCAACCTACAGGATTATGCGCTCGTGGTAAATAACAAAAAATATTTTTTTTACAAATATGTTGATATCACATTTATAGCAGATATATACATTTATCATTACTTTGTATAAATTACTGTGATGGTGCATTTGAGTGTTTCTTGATAGGGGGACTGTTCAAAAATATGGAAATTTGGTGGGAAAAAAATGAAGAAAATACAGTGTTGACACCACCTGGTCAGTAAGTGTATTACAACCAACTAATAAGAAGGAAATAGTCATCCTCTCTCTCCCAACACACATTTTCCAACAGAAATAAAGCGTGGCTGATATTGACCCAAAATAAGCTCAGTGCAGGTGAAGTAGAGTTGATGAGACCAAGCTTACATGTTGTTTTATTGATTTTTTAATTACCTCAGAATCACAGAAAGATGTTTACCTGCTAATGAGTTCCCAGAACAGAGGCTGTGGAGGCCGACTCTCCGGTATACAGGCTAAGTAAAGCTTACTGTGGAAGTGTGCATGGAAAGGACAAACAGTGATTTACTGAACCCAAAGAGGACAGTGTCAATAAAGCCTTATTATTAGATGCATGTCAATTATATGGACAATTCAAACAAAACTTCTGGCATCATTATTCACATTTTTGTTGGTCCAAACCTGTATGGCACTCATTTTTCTGTTGAACACAAAAGTTGTTAATAGCTAAACAGTCATAGTTGCCATTACTTTCACTGTATGTACAGAATATATGTCTCTGTCATAATAAGGCAATTCTCCACCTCAGAAAACCAAGTAAATTTTTATTTAACTTGAAAAAAAAAATGTAAAAGATGTCCCTTCCATAAAATCAGTCACAACCGCACAAATACACACTAACATACTTGGGCTGGGCTTGTATTTGGAGTTCAGTAAATCAAAGGAGAAGCTAGTGACATTGAATTGGTGGCCTTTGAATGCTAGTGAAGCCAGACGGCCACTGACACATAGCATAAATCATGTCACATGTCATAACAGCTACACCTATAGATGACAGTAAAACGCTACCAAAGTAGTTTACTGCTGTAGTTATACAGACGAAGGTTTGAGAATTAAAATGGTGGAAACAAACAATGACAATCTCTCTCTCTCCCTCCAAAGAGCAGAGAGGTGCGGCACACATATCCGGCCCTCTAAAGGGCTATCGACCGCTCTCAGGTTTGCTTTGCCAGCGATCTCCTCTATGTAGCAGAGAGGAAATCAATGCCACAAAATGAGTCAATTTCCTACATTAAGCCAAAACAGACGACAGTCTCGCCCAAGTGGGAAATTTCACAGCCATTTCAGAGCAGGGAGAGAAGGAGGAGGCAGCCAGAGAAGGGAAAACTGCTCCAAATGAGTAGCCTTGGCTGTTTACTGTATAGTAAGCAATTAATTGTCATCAAGGTGTTAGAGCAACGGCTTCTTATTGGGATTGTTCACACGACTGTTCTGGTTCTGACAAAAGCTGTTAAACAGATCTCAGAAAAAAAAAAAGATCATTGACATCATTGACAAAACCTGTTTAGTAAGTCATTTAGAACAGCAGTGGCTTTTTACCACCACTACTACAACTACATAAATTTACATGAATAATACACAAACAAACTCAATAGAGGTGTAAACCCATTTGTGGCCAGACACCCACTGGGCAGCCCATAAAGCATTAAAGCTCATGTGTTATTAATAAAGTGGAAATGTTCCAGGTGTACAGCGTGTGTATGCATGCATTATGCGAGATGAGGAGAGCATTAGGCCATCATCAAAATCACTCAAAGCCTAGAGCTCCACTAGGTGGAAAGAAAAGGCATGACAAGTAGAATATTATTTCAAGAGATATAAAAAAAGGCCAGTCATATAAACCCTTGCTGAATTAAAAAATTAAACTGATTGTGGTTATTTATACTGAGTATTACACAACCAATGACAGACAGATATCAGGCTGTCATGAACGGCGTTGGAGTATTTTAAGAAATTTTGACGAACTGCATTTTGAAAGGAAAGGAAAAGGATCTTATTCACATTTATGTCCTTTACAGACACGTTTTCTCTCAGCAGCTCTTTCACAGAAAGCTCATTAAGCAGTAGTGTGATCTGTGGTTAGAGAAATGTGGTTTGCTTGAAGTCACTGAAATGAAGGCTGAGCTACTTGAAATGTATTCAGTGTTAGACACAGTACGACTTGTGCTTTTATGCAGCAAATATAAAAATATTTTTAAAAAAGTGCTTCTCTAGACAGAACTGTGCTCCCTTTGCAAGTTAATTTGGCGGCAACACTTACAGGCATCTACAACCAACATTAAAGTTGTCCTAAAACCAAAATGAAGGACATCACATCAAATGTTGACCATGTTTCCCCCTAGACAAGCTTAGCTCCTCTGCTTGAATGAAGAAAGACCAAAATCTGTAAAGCGATTCAGGGACACACATTACACTCCCAACGGTTTTTTTTGTCATAGATTCCATTTCAATTAAATGTTTTTTTTTTCCTTTTACTTTTCTATTCGTCAAAAAGTTATTATTATAATTTTTAAGCTGAATATTAGAATAATTTTCATAATAATATCAAAGATTATTTGATTTAAGTAATGGCTGCTATAGAAGACTTGCCAAAACAGGAATTAATTAGATTTGAGAATATTATAATACAATTGCAGTTATTTTAAATTGCAATATTTCAGAATATTGAATCAAATATTCAATTAAATAAACTAAGGCTATGCGTGCATAAAATATCTTATTTAAAAAGTCCGACCTTATACTTTTCAAAAGTAGTCTAATAAAATTTGAATCTGACACTTAACACACTGGCATCAAATTTTACTTGCCAAGCCCATAATACCAAATCCAGACCAAATGATTCACACAAACATATCCAACCTCTCTAAGTGTTTATTAGAGATAATACAGCGTTGGGAGTTTTTAAAATACATTTTTTACCAAAAAAAAAAAAAAAAAAAGACAAGACAGCAGCTCCTCGTGTAGGACAGACCACAAATCACAGCACAGCCCTTCTCCTCTCCCGCTTTCACAGCTCCTGACATACAACACATCTGCCACAGCGTCTACAATAACTTCCACACTTCAGTGTGCGTAGTGTAGAGGAAAGTGCATGAATAGGATAAATACGGGATACACCTGATAAGACACTTGAAATAAAAGCTTTCCACTGGACTCTAGTGGGAGACGAGACATTGAACAGATGCTCCCTCGATTGCATATACTTTCTTACCGTTTGGTTTCTGAACCAGCTTTGTGCGTTTGTGCATGTGGAGAAGACAAGGGCTGCTGATCTGATGACCTCTAGGCGTCCTATTCAAACAGAGCTCTGGGCTGTACACACACGCTGTCACAATCCCACCCACCCGAACCCAAAATATACAACGCTTTTAAATGTACAATGTTTTACAATCATTCCTCAGACGAGATGATCAAGGCTAGACTGTGTGTAGTGTGTATTATCACACTGAAGTCACCGATAAATTCATGCTTGTCCACACTGGTAGTGCGTTCTGGTCCTGACACGGATAAGAGGAGGGACTACATTTCCCAGCATTCCCTCGTCTTCAACATCTCAGACAGTAAGCACCTTGGCAGCAGAGAGAGGCTGAAGTTTGCAGTCCACTCAAAGCCATCACGTCATTTCATCTGCTACTATGGTTTTGAAGCAAGTGGTTTTTGGTACCTATGAGCGGACACTGTTTTTAGGCATTCTGATACTGGAGGTGCAAGTGACATCGTCTCAGCTCCAGCTGCTGCTCTGGAGCTCTTCTCTGAGCCAGGTGGGTAACGGCTGACCCAGCCGATTCAGCAGTCGTAAAAGTTCCAGGTTATGCTCCCTGTAGTACTCCGTCAGGAAGGCACGTGTCTGAAAGAGACACAAACAGAGCTCTTTAGGAAGCCTGCAACTCTTAACTGCTGTGTGCCTTTACATACAGCTGTTTAAATATATTCACCATTACACACTAGTTTTTTGTTTTAGAAAATATTATAATTATTAATTCTAATAATCTATCTATATCAACAGCATAAAAAATTAAATGATTAATATAAAAAAAAAAAATAATAATAATAATAATAATAATAAAACCTAAATAAATTCCTATTACTAAAAATTTTATTATTTTATTATCATCACCATCATTATTATTATCAGTAGTAGTAGAGCTAAATTATTTGAATTTATTATAAAATTATAAATGCTGATTTATTTATTTATTTTATTTTATTCTGTTATAACTATTATTAAATCTTTTTTATATAATAAATAAATTTTACAATTTATAAAGGATTAGTTCTATTAATTTCTCTTATCTACAATTATTTCAAAATATTACATTTAATTGCTGAAATTTCAAATGTAACTTGATATGGATATCATAATATTACTATCCATATTTATCTTTATTATTTAAAACAAAGTTTATTAAATATTATTGTTATTACACCTTTTTTTTATTCAAATGATAAAAGACTTAGGTAGAGAAAATTAACTGGTTAACTGACCTGTATATTTATATTTCACTATGCCATATTCTGTTTGTTTCAAATAAATAATGTAAGAATAATGTTTACCTTTCAAGTAATAATAATAAATAATCATGACAAATTTTTGTGTACAGTATATGATCTAGACACCACTGACAGTATGTTTTTGCATTCCATTGCTTTGTGTTTTGTTTTTTAATTGTTGGTGTATGCACAAAGTGAAAAGTTTTCTAAAACTGTAAAAGTCAAGGCAGGCTCTGTGTGTTTTTTGCAACAAAACAAACATGCTTTTTTTATTCTACTAGTTGAAACATTTCCTGTGATATGCAATGACTACCTGATCTGTGTGAGGTAGAGTCTATCACTTCTCACTGCTGGTGACTCACCCGTCTATAACAGCATGTCCTTGCCACTGGCATCGTTTAGAAAGACAGAACAAGTTTTATGAGGAAGGAGAGATGAGATGAGACTAAATTTTTACCTCAGGGGCCATTTCTGGATATTTTCTGCCTTTACTCTTCCCCAGACACTTAGGACGCCCACCTTCCAACTTCTGACACCAGAATCCTTTACCCTCATCAAAACTGCAATACACACACAAAAAAAACATGCATATATATATATATATATATATATATCAGGAAAATATTCAGTTTATTCACAGATATATACAAGTGTTCATTAACAGAGTGAAGTTAAGAGCGGGACTCACACAAGAGCCTGGGTGTAGTTGAAGATGGGTGTGACCCCCAGAAACCGCTGTATGCCGTCCATCACAAGGGCCGGGTTAGATCGAAGCAGGGTGCCGTCTACAATATGGAGCTACAGTGGAGGAGAGAGAAGAGAGTTCAGAAAACAAACAGCAATGTGTATTTTTAAACATGTCACTGAGATATTTTAAGTCAAATATTTGCTAAATTTAAAGTGAAAAAACAAAACAAAAAAACAAAAGCAGATCAAATTACTAAAAAAAACAAATCCTAAATATTAGATTAGATTAGATTCAGCTTTATTGTCATTACTCATGTACAAGTACAAGCCAACGAAATGCAGTTTAGGTCTAACCAGAAGTGCAATGAGCAGCAAGTGCAGGATACAGGTATAAGTGCACTTAAAGAAGATACATATAATATTTACAGATGGATGTAAAGTAATATGAACATAATATACAGTTGTATTAACTATAATCAGGATTACAAGTAGATGAGCAATGTACAGGTTGCTAGCTATAGTTATTATGAATATGCAATAGATATGAACATTATTTACAAATATTCCCCTATAACGCAAAGTTTAGAAGAGAATTTAGAACAACAATTAACTACAAATAAAGTGTCCCATTATGGAGTTTTAAAAATTAGCTTTTATGCAGTGAAAGTGACCACTAGGTGTCACTTTTGGAGCGTTAATAGCTCAGAAATACTGCATTAAATGAAATCAACCAATATCCAGAGGGGGTTGGAAAAAATAATCGTTAAACAAATCGTTTGGGATTCACTGAACAAATGAGGTAAAAATAAATTCATAAATTCATAAGAAAATTAAAGTGTATTTTGACCTTGCATGCATGTCAACCTTTTTAGGACTTCCAAAACCAAAATATGAACCTTTTATAACTCATAATAAGGGCACTTAGATTATTAAGACTTATTAATAGATTATTAAACACATAAAAATAAATAAATAAAATAAAAAAAACAAGAAAAGGCAATCAGACACGTAAAACCGCCGCACCTGTCTGGTCTGGTAGTGCACAAGCCAGTGCTCTAGGTGTGTGGCGTAAGTCCCAGGATTAAGGGTGCGGCTCTGAAGGGTCAAAAGCTCTTTAGATGCAGACGCACTTGCTGTTACAACCTCATGGAAAGTGTGGTTAATGGCAGCAGGGTCTTGATGTGCTCGTTGATGCTGAGGAGACATAAAAACCAGACACAACATATGACATAATGTCTGAGATGAAAGAGAAGGGTTCATGGTTAAGGTAATCTGACCAGAAGCTCTACTTCCTGCTGTGCATACATAGGCTGCACAAAATGACTGAGAGAGCCTCAAACGTCTACAACTGCCATAAGTACATGTGATTTTTTTTAGTACATAATTCAGTGACGTGTGTCAGGTAATGGGGATTGGGACCAGGACCTCTCAATGATCACTACTGCTGGACTATTACATCTTTTACAAAAAAGACCACACAATATGAAAGAAAGAGAGAGGAAGTATGAGAGTAAGCTTCTGGAGAGTACCTGATACCAAGAGTAGGCTCTGTCGACTGGGTTGATAAGCAATGCTATGATCTTGGCTCTAGGCAGTAAGGCGGCAGCCCTCTTCGGAACCACCTCTGTATCAAAGTAGTTGGCACTTTTCTCAAACATGAAGTCTGTGCTGACGTTCGAGGGGAAGGGAAAGAAATCCATGTACCTGCAAGAGATAAAGATGTGCAATAACAACAAATATGCTACAAGAGGTTAAAACACATGATTTAAGTCTTCTATTACAGGACACTAAAGTCATCTCACTATTAAAATTCATTTTTAAGCAGAGGGCTTATCCTGTACCTAAGTAATGGATCTATAAAAATTTCAATATGAAACCTAGACAGTATTACAGATACAATAAAGTGGAGGGGCGATAAACTTATTTTGACTAATGATTTGTCTCTGCAACACTGGCTGGGAGAGCAGAAGTTGTGCTGTGTGTATTACCAGTCAATGCCGCTGTGGTAATTCGGCCCGTTAAAGAACTGGATCTCCTCAAAGGTGACTGGACTGGGGAAGTTGCTGGTGATGGCGGGGTGAAGGGTCAGGAAGGAGTGCAAAGCTGAGGTACCTGTGGTCAGAAATAAACGACATCAAACGCAGCCTCAAAGGACTTATTTTGGACAATTTATTTATCCAGTTACCCAAAGTAAGATTTGAAGGTTGAAATACCTGTTTTCTGTGGGCCAATAACCAGAAACTTGGGCAACCTATCACAGGTCTTTTCTTTGGACCAGATGTCTTTATGTCTCTTATCATGACAGGGATTCTGAATGGATGAAAAATGAAGAAAACATACCCGGATTTTTGCATTTCACATTTTATCTGATGGATGAATTTGCATATCTTTCCCATCTATTCATTAATAATTGCAGTTTTAATTATTATAATTAATAAAAGTTTTATGATTTTAATAACTTGATTACATATTATTGCACAAACATCTCCAGAAACTTATATACAGTATTATATATTATATTTATATTGTAAAATAAACCAATCCAAAAATATTAATTTACTATTCTTAAAATATATTCATATTAAACAATTATTTTATACAATATTATATATTATTATTCTAAAATAAATTAATACATATTTACCACTATTATTAAATATATTAATATGCAATGTATTATATTTATACTATAAAAGAAATTAATAAATACATTTTTACATATTTATTACTACAACTAATCACAAAGATTTTTATATTTGTTATACCTGCCACAGGGGGTCCATCTCTTCTGGAAAAATCTGGAAGTATTTCTCTGCTAGTTCCATAGGAGGTAGAGTTTGTAGCCGTAGGTTTGTCCAGCACTGCACAAACTTCACCAGAGACTCAAAGGTGTATAGGCCGAGCCGATCGTTTCCGTAGTTAGATAGGTGAGTCATGAAGATACTGATCTGAGGGCGGGACAGTGTTGCTTACATATAACTTCATTTGGTCTCTTTTAAAGTAAAGCTTTGGAAACATCTACAATTTCATTTTAAAGATTAGAATCTAGTTTATTTTCCCAGCGTCCGCACTAGCAAACACTTCAGGCGATAGTGCCGGACAAAAAACAAAAGCATAGAGCGCATGACTTGGGGGATTTGGGAAAGATAAACAAACACACACAGAGAAAAATATACTCACTCCCTTTCACTAAACACACACACAAGCACAAACACTGAGGGGAAGACAGCACAAATGCAACTCACAGGGTTTAGGAGGACGGTGAGGAACAGTTCTCCTCCTCGTATGCTCTTGTCCAGCTCACGAGAGCCGCCAGGGTACTCATTATAGAAGATGGTGTGAGTAAAAAGGCCACATGTCTGCCTGGGCAACACCTGCAGACAGAAGAAGGTGAGAGACCTGTACAGACAGCATTCAACTCTGCCTAAGCCACTGCACAGACATACTTAAAAACCAATGTATTACAAGAATCAAACAGCCATTAGTCATTTCATCTGATAATGGTGGGCGCAACTGAAGCTCAGGCTACAATAACATTAAGTATTTTTCTTGGATTTGAAAACACTGTCTAATTAAAAAAACACAAACAAAATGAATTTCTATACTATTTGTTAAATCATAATTGGTTACCCTATTGCACTGAAGTACAAAATGCAAGATTTACAGAGAAAATGTTCTGCTTGTGTTTTATTAAAACTGTAAAAGCCCTTTCACACCAAACTCAATGCGAACTATGTTATAAATGATTGTACTGAATAAAATGGTACATAAAAGATCATTTCACAGTTTCTCTTCTTGCGTTCTTTGTATAAGATGATCAAACTTAACAGTGAAGTGACAATGTTTCACCTTTATGCCACGATGTATGAAGCCCCTGCGATGGCGTGCTGGTCTCAGGTGTGGATATTCTTCTGTGCTGGTTACTGTGATCCCCCAAACGCTTGTCCAGGCCTCATATAGCTGGCTGTGTACAGGATACACCCCTGAATGGTGGGGGGCCACAGCGTACCCCATGTCTGTGGGAATACCATGCTCCTGTAACGACAAGAGACAAACACTTAGGAAGATCAATCACAAAGCTACCCGCCAATTGAAATTCCCTCGCAATTGCACTGCTAAGACTTATGGGGCCAACGGAAGCAGAACAGAGGAGAAAAGTCGATATGAGACGCATTAGAGATGCCGTTAACAAGGCATGTCATCAGAACATGTGCGAGCGAGAAGCTTTTGATTATGCTTCTCTGTAGAAGAAAAATCTAACTCGGTGTGTCAAGAGGCGTAGTTGTTTCTAACACCACAGGAGGGTGGTAGACAAACACATCCTTAAGATGAGCAAAGGGCTTTGCTTTCAGTCCAAGGTTTCACTTTAAGAGCTCCATGTGTGTGTTCCTTCTCGCTCGTGTGTGTAAGAGAGCACAAACTGTGAGCCCTGAGTTAAGGACGGCCCTTTGCAGGCTCATTAAACCTTGATGAAGGAGCTGTGTCTTCTCCATTGAGCAGAGTGCAGGAGAAGGCATATGTCAGTGTCTGTTCTAAAGACAGGATGTGACAGAAGGATTACCGAGAGGAGAAAAGGGCTGGTTAGTATTCACGGCGTACTCCCTCTCGCTGTCTGTCTGCCTGCGGTCCATATCCCACTCCAATGACCATCATTAAACCAGGGTGGGCTCGTTTCAACAGGCCAAATTCACAATCTCCTCGGCAGGATGCACTCTGAGTCAAGGTCAAAGAGAATCCTACCGATCCAATGAAAAAGTGCTAATACAAATCTATAATGAAATACCAACATGAGATAAAGCTGGCGCGCCGTGAATCGATACTCACATCTCTGCAACAGGAGCAATAATGGCTGTAAATAGTAACACAATGATGAAGGAACAAAGCGAGCTTCCCTGTCGCAACATAACAAATGGAGGGAAAAAACTAATTCGGAAAGGATCGAAGAAACTAATTTTGTGTGACATTTTTGTGTTGAAATGCATTTGCCTATCTGAGTTTTATATTTAAAAAGCAGAATACGTAAGTCTTTTGTAGGTTGCTTCAAGAGTGTAATCACATTTAACTAATAGAGTGCCAGCGGGCATCTGTATGTCCAGACATGCTAGATGTGTGGAGAGTTTGGTAATATTATGTTTGCGATCTGTTTGGGACAATTAGTGGCACAGAAATCAAATAGCTCTGCTTTAAGATATATAATTGCACCAACAAACCTGTGCAAACTGCATGTTGAGTCTCATCTGCTCTGCTAACACGCTGACATTGTGGAAAAGGTGCGGCTGCATGTGACTCCACATGTGTGGAAACCACCAAAACTCATGCCGGTGCTGCAACAGCATGTCGTCGCCTTCGTCCTCCTCCTCTGTACCTGCAAAAACACAAACATTTAAGGTTAAAGAGCTTTCGAAAAGATCTTCTCTCTTTTTTTCTTTAGTTGTTTTTATAGCCTGAACAAGCAAAAAAAGTTTGAAACCTGACAGAAATCAGATTTTTTTGTTATTTTGTACAATGAGATATGTTTTGACATGGTTTCTTTGGCATCTTGTTTTTGTGCGATTCATTTTTTTTTTAACCAAGTGAAAGACATTTCACTCATATTCACGCATTAGGGGTCAACAAAATTAAAAAATAAATAAATATTTAGAAAAATAAACAAATATTACTAAATATTAACTAAATAAATTAAATACTTGAGTATAGGTGCATTAAGTTAATCAAAAGTGTTAAAACATGTATAATGTAATTCAATTAAAGAATCCGGAACAACGTTTTCCAAAATAATAAGCAAAACACCAATGTCAATATTGATTGATTCCTGATTCTTTAGAAAGGATTCCACCGAAGACTGGAATAATAGCTGCTGAAAATCCGGCTTTTCCTTGAATAATAAAAATGTAACTTAAGATTAAAATTAAACCTAAAAATATATATAAAAATATATAACATGTTTTAAATTATTACTGCATTTTTTTTCAAATAGAGGCATCCTCGGTGAGCAAAAAAAGAAGCTCATTAGCATACATATTACTAGAATAGCCATTTATAAGTGCTAATTAAGCGCATATTAACTTATTCAACAAGACCTTATTATACATCCCTAATCCAACACAATACCAAAACTTACCTACCTTACTAACTATTATTAAGCATCAAATTAGGAATTTATTGAGGGAATAATCTAGTTAATAATTAACAAGCTTTACCTATTCTAAATAGTTATCCAAAAAAATGTATAGATGCCACATTTTGCATGGCAACTACTGTGGAAATGCTTTCTGAACAACAACAAAAATAGACATGCCCATAAATATATATAGATTTTTTTGCTGGTTTGACCAAATCAGAATTCAAAAAGAAACATTCAGATTCCCCTTGCTAAAAAACAACAAGAAAACAATTATATTACCTGCATAGTAGAACTTCCCAGAGAAGCCAAGATTGAAGGTGAAGTTGGGAACTAGTGTCCGCAGTTTATTCTGTGTTTTGAGCAAAGCCTTGAAACAGAAGAAGAGTTATTACTTTAATAACACACTATCAAAGTCCTGCCTAAAATCTGTGGAATAAGATTAGCAATATGCCAAGAACGAAACAACAACATTTGACATTACTCTGAGCTATGCTTGAAGGCAAAAACAAAAACAGCGGAGTTAAACGAATCTCTCCAGTACCTCAGGTGTTCGCATTAACAAATGTATAAGCTCAAGTCACCAATAGATGGCATTGTGGTGCCAATTCAGTCCGACAAGGGAAAGAACTTCTTTCAGGCCCTCAGCCAGATCGACAGACTGAGTGGGATGAGGAATATACATTTGCATTCAAATCTCCTCTACCCACGGGCAGGTCAGACGTGCGAATGAAACCGCAGCCTTAACATCAATCTAAACTCATCCTTGTGAAATGAACACATTTCATAACTTAGCATCACTGCACACATCTAGCTAATGACGGCGCTGTGAGGCTTGAAATACAAAATGATCCTGCCATCAAGCCCTGAGAGTGATACGGGGGTATAAGCGAATTACAGCGCTGTTCCAGCACAAATCAGACGGCGGGGAGAGATAGTGTTGCTTCCCACACAAAGCCGGGCCGATAGTTGCGGCAGTATCACAAATCAAGCCATGCTGCTGGGGAGAGAAGGCTTCTGCCTTGCAATGAAGAGATGGCATCTTTCGCTGATTTAAGAGCCGTCCGTGTCCCTGAGAATGAGTGTATCCAATATTTGTTCTGCTTTGAGTGTGTTTGCTCAGCATGTCGGCATAATCCTGCTGCTTTTATGGCAATCTGTGAGCCATCCAAGATTGCAGAGTGATGCCCAGCGAAGACAGACTCATTAGTGTGATTGACCTACAGCTTGACAAAAGATGTAGTTAAAAAAACTAAATTACAAAAAATGTAGTTTTCCTTTTACAATCATAACTCTGTTCAATAAGTTATGACAGTAGGTGTAACAGCCAATATGGCAAGAAGACAGAGGTCAGAACACACCTTTTGTCACCACTGACCTTTTCTGTCACAACACTACTGAAACATTTTCATACCTGACTCCTATTTTCTTCCCATAGCCCGTCTAATTATCTCTTGACCTAACAGACTAGGGCTCAAGATGGCTGCTGAGACCAGATGCAAAACAAAGCCAGTCCAACGTTGTATCTGGCAAATGCATCACATTTTGACAGCAGACATGTGCAAGACAGTCATTCCCTTACAGATCATCTCTTCTCCTTGTACAGCTGACACTCAATGGTCACATAAAATCTCTTAAGTACAGCTGGATTGCAAAGAAGCTCAAATTCACAACTGTGAAAATCTGGATGAAGCTCAAGGACACAATACAACTACACATTACTCCTATTACTCATTGTCTAAACCAAGTTACAGTATATTTAAACAGAAACAATACTATTTTCATGTTTCTTTATTTGTAAATGTAAAAAATGTTTAATTGACATTTTAAGCTTAATTAAAAATTAAATGCATTTGATTTTAAGCAAATTAATAATCAATTCTGTCATATTTTATTCTTGGCATTCTATTATTAGTATGACTCAATCTGCTGAAACATATGTGGATGTATTTTCCACACTGAGAAGTCAAAATGAGATGGGACACAATCATGACGAGTCATTTTTTGTGTTCTGTTTCAATGATGACTGGCTCACCTTATACACTGATATCTGCCAGTAACCCAAAGATCTACGCTATTTGCAACAAACATACAAGTTAAAAATGCTGAAACAATCTAGTTGTCTCAGATGCAGTGCAATACATTAGCATACATAGCAGTGAACTGTGTGCACATACTGTATGTACGTCATATATGCATGTGTATTGAGTAGGCGGAAAGAAAAAAATCTTTATTTTTGAAAAAGCATATGGAGTAAGAATAGATGTGATTAGTCCACCATTAAACACAGTTTGTTTGAGTTTTCTATGCAGCACCACTGGCTGAGGTGATTACAGCCCACTTGTTCAGCTTGAGGCCAGGTGGCATGGCATACATCACCATACAAATCTGGCAAAAAACAACAACATAAACACAGCTCTGTGGGTGGATAATCTGTGTGTCACACACATATTTCTGCAAAACACTTATCTATGGAAAAAAAAACATCATGGGTAAACTAAAAACTGCGTCCTTGCTCCGAGGTATTGTCCCCAGTAACAATCATGATTAAAACTGACTGTAAAAAGAAAACATATGGAAAGGAGTTGCTGCATATATTTTCAAACAATCTTTCACCAGTAAATAATAATAAATAGCACCAGTTGTGTAACAGCCTGGGTTTAAAGGGATGTTCAGGGCTAAATACAAGTTATGCTCTATCAACAGCATCTGTGGCATGTTGTTGATTACCACAGAAAATAACTGACTCATCCCTCAGTCTGGAAAAACAAAATGCGTTGATAAAAATGCACCTACAATGGAAGTCTATGGGGCAAACATATAATACTAACTCTGCAGATTTTCACTTTAAGGCCACTGATGCTACTGAGAGAGCTTTTCTTGTATATACAGAGGTGTTCATACAAAGGTCCTGGATGGATACCCTCGGGTGTTACACAGGACAACAAATTTGAAACAAAAGCACAACATAAAAATATTATATTTATAAATTTGCATGCACATTAGCTGAAAGTGAAATTATACAGTAAAGACACTGAGAGCACCCACCACGTAAATGTAAGTTTATACAAAATAAGGCAAGAACCACAGAAAAGGTGAGATAATATTTAGTTACATTAAATATGTCTTTCCTGAATCCTGAGGGCCAGATTAATGAGCAAAAATATTTTTAAGGTAGGTTTTTAAAAATGTATGACCATGATTCCAACCCATGTTATGGAACCTGATGAAAGAGTTACAGCTCACCTAAAATTTAACTTCTGTAACTTTATAAATGTTTGACATTACAATTATTTGGATTTTGGAGCTTTATATTTGAAGTTCATTAAATTGCATAAAATGGCCATGTTATTGTTCCTCTTTTGTGTCACAGAGTTTGAAATGACAGAGGCAAAGTAATGACACATAAATGACTAAATACATATCATTGTGTAAGCTACTCCTCTAACATAACATCTCTTCTAATGTCATGTCTATCCATTCACTATTTTAGCAAAGCCCATTTAAAATTGCTAATTGCTAACTTTGTCAAATATAATTGATGGTGGGCTAATTAACTGCTTGACTGATTCAGTACGCAGACAGACAAGGCAGATTCTTCTGCTGAAGAAACATCTTCATGTTGTCAATGCAAATGTGACATTAATTGCCCTATTATTTCTTATTAGAGCTATTAATTTACTTTGTCTGGTTTCAAAGGAGACAACCTCTGGGTGGTATCTATCTTTGCAAGTGTACACTACACATTTACCGCCCCTGAAAGCATTGCCATGGGTACCATACTTTAGGAGGCAGGAAGCTTCTACTCAATCTGATGATGAGAACTGAAAAGGATTCATACATCCATGTAATCAGCCCCTTTGGCAACAATGCTAATAAATAGGAGGTTAATAGGCACATTGTCCAAAGAGAGCAATTATCCCATGCTCTAACAAGCACATTATTTTGAGTACTAGCTGTGTTAGCCTCGGATCTCCATGAGACAACAGTACTCAAAGCATCATTAGTACACCATGTTATCTTTCAGTCAATACGTCATGTAGTGACATTTCAAGAACATGGGTTTTGCTTGTTACAAACTGGCTGAGATGATGAGACCAATGTGAATGTTCATAGATAAACAACAATGAGCTTTTCAAGTTCTCAAAACAAAAATGAAAATCATTCACTTAACCTCGCAGCGTTCTAATCCTTGGAAGAAAGTCATGCAGGTTCAGAACGCCACGAGGGTGAGTAAATGAAGACAAAATATTAATTTTAGCATGAACTAAGTTAGAAAAGACACTCACCTTCACATCTGTCACCTTCATACGCGTCCCCTCTTTTCCCACAAATATATCATCCACGTCAACTAGCAGATGCCTCTCCAAGGACAGACAGAGTCTTTTTCCTGTCAGATACGCTATGGCATCCACAAAAATCAACTTGTGCAGCCAAAACGACAGATTGTTGCCAAACAGCACCCTTTGAATGCCGTCGTGAAGGCCAAGGTCCTGAACTACAGTGGCATGAAGGGCTCGGTGGGGGCCCAAATGGGCCAGTGCTTCTGAGGATTTTGTGACGGCTAGGAGCACAGGCTCGTAGGTGCTATGGTTAGACTGAAAAACCGTCCAGTCGTCGCCAGGAAGTGGGCCCTGCTCCACCTCATTGGGTTTGGTGATGTACAGTAATGGGGCGGCAGGGTTGATGTGGTAGTCCTGTAGGCCCAGGTTAGAGTGCAGGAACAGCGGGAAGCCCTTTAGCTGGGCACTAAGCAGCGAGTTCTCATTGGCTTTAAAGAAGCCGATGATGCCTACACCAAATTCAGCACAATATTTATCCAGCAGGTCACGGTTCCAAGCATCCAAGTTGACGTACTTGAGAATGTTCTCATAAACGACCAGGGCGTAGCGACCGACGTCGCGCTCCATCAATGTAGGCATGTCCCCTTTGCTGGGTGCAATCTCGGTGTGGTAACGAAAGCGACTAGACTCGAGGATAGCCACAATCTCTTGTCCAAGCTGAGAGTAGATGCTTTCCACAAAGACCAGCACCACAGGCTCTGTTCGAGAGTTATCCACTGCTTTAACCGTCCTCTGGCGGCCTGTGAAAGGGCGCAGGAAAAGAGGAGCCCTCTGCCCTCCTGGTGCGGCTGCGACCACCCCACCACACTCACTGAAGGGCAAAGGTGGCGCCTCCTTTATTTTAGGGCTGTTGCTGACATAGTAGGCCAGGAAAGCCATGGAGAGCAGGCAAAAGATGATAAGCGCCAGTATAAGGCGGTGGAGCTCGAGTTGCCTGACACCCCGCACTAACTTCCACAGCCCCATGGCCACAACGCAAACGCGGGTCCGGGGAAGAGAGGGGGGCAGAGGGGAGGCTGAGAGCCTGACTGTCACAGTGTTCACAGCAAGAGGAAGAGAGAAGGAAAAAGGAAAAGGGTTGAGCAGCAGACACCGGCACAAGCTTTGGGTCAGGAGTAGCCATTTATGCTAGGTCACCATGGCCCCCATAGCCCATGACGCGTGTCTCCGCTTTGATAGCTGCCTCTAGCCACAGTCCTCCAATGAGGTCAGTCAGCTCTTTCACCCCACGCGTTCCCTGAGTGCACTTGCTCTCGGCTGGCGTCTTGGGCCTGGGATAAGAGGATTGGGTTTCTTGATCACACTCGACACTCCTCCTCCACCAAACACTCTACAAAGGATCAGCTGTTCTGCTGTCGACTTTTCCGTTGCTGTGCGCCGAGCTTTCAAACAAGCACGTGCCTCCCAGTGCAAAGGGCTCTTTGGGATTTACTGGAGTGCTTCGAGGCCTGTGCTTCACTTGCCCCGCTGGCCTCAGTAGTGGATGCTCCGAGGGTGTTCACCACTGGGGCCGGATGGTGAACATTGCCCCCTGTAGAGGCCCAGCACGGACGACACATTCCCCATTGGGCAGGATGAGTCAGAGTCTGAAAGAAAGAGAGAGGAGATACAATCAGTCCAAACATCATCAAGCACCTTATATGAGTGGATAAAACTGGGGAAGCAAGGAGATTGTGGTTGTTGCCTAGACCAAAGGTTGCTTCACTTTTATACTTCCAAGCTGCCATGTATTTTTGCTATTAGTGTGACTGCTGATGTGGATCACTACATTACCATGGAGTCGTCTTTTTTCTCAAGACTCTTAAAATAATCCTGAAGCTCTTGTCCTCCAGTAAGATAGCACTACAGGTTGGACAGCGATATCACTGACCTTACAGATATGTGACTGGGACACTTAAAAAAGGTGAACTTTGGACCCACATAGATCTAATTAGAGCATAGGTTATTTAAAACTTTGATTGGAACGCACTTGTTTGTAAACTTCAGAATATCTTAACTAACCTTCATAGGAAAGAGCAAGTTACAGTTAGATCGAGTTTCAAGAAGCTGGAGACGGAAATCATTGGATCGCAGGCACATTTTCTCCTTCCTCTCCCCACCAAGAGAGGCTTTGTCAGCTTACAGCCAGCTATCAGTCTCTGACATGATCAATGCCAGCCATGCTGTAACTATAAATCAGGCTAGCACTTAAAGGATCGTTTTTCCCACAGATGAACAAGCATAGCCTGTGCCTTGGTCAAAGGCACCTTGTCTAGGATGGGTGATAAGCTAAAAGAGAAAAATAAAGGAAATGAGAGAAAAAGCGTAAGGCATGAAAAGACACCAGAAACTAACCTTCAAAAGATAATAACAAATGCAAAGAATCTTAATGCAGTAATTCACCTGTCTGAAAGAAGGCAAAGAATAATTATATAGAAAAAAGGAGAATAGCCGCAAAGTGCTCATCTGCAATAAATTTATCAACCTCAGAATGAACCGGACTGAGGAACACATCCTGATACGGAAACCTAGGTTATTATTAGCCTGGGAGGACTCCAACCTCTCTGACCAGTTCTCCATCATTTCAAAACATAAACACAACAAGCGCAAATAAACCGCAGGTTTCCATCACAACACGTTGCAATTCATGAGGTCATAAAGATACACCCAGGTCAATGTATCCAATTCAACATGATATTATCTGTACGGTAAAGCAACAGGATGAGCGAGATGGAGCGGCAGCCCAAAATCATTGAGCAGAATGGTTTCACATGGCATGTGCTGTTGAAGCCGGGACAAAATTACTACTGAGCATTTCTCATCTCAAGAGAATAGCTTTCACATTTGAGGCGAAGAATGCAAATCATGAACTATTCAGAGCTGAACTCGACCAGGAAATGATCAGGATGGCCATGCATATCTTGTGTTCATTACACTGCTTTTGTCAGTAAACAGACATGCTTACAGAGCAATGGTACACATGAGCACAAGAGGAAATGAGATGGGGGAGTGTGACTAAGGGAGGAAATAAGATGCAAAGAACAAGTACAAGGGATAACAAAGTCAAGAAAGTAGATATAAAGCAAAAGTAAGAAAGGCAGCAAAATGCCACTGCTAACTAATACATATCTGCAGAATGTTTCTTCGTAATTAGTTTAAATCATTCTAATTTGCATGCTAATGGTCAATTATTATTATTGCTCAGTTATTATTAATATGGGTATTTATTATCAATGCTGAAAATGTTTTTGTTTACCTGAAGTAATGACTGCTGAGATTTCAGCTTTATGGAAAAAATTACATTTACAAATAGAAAACAATTTAAGATTGTAATACAATATATTTATTTTTAGTAGTTTATTGATAGTATTATTTGTATTTATTTACCTTGGTGAAAAAAATAATTCTTTTAAAAACATTAAAAATATTAATAATTCCAAACGTTTGTATATACATTCAGTGACCTGCCAACCTCAAGCAATTAAAATGCTGTTGGTATTAAATATGTACTTCTGTTGGGTGAAGGGAAGCTGAAAATTTACTCAAATTGTTCTTTAATTAGCAGCAAATGAAAATACTTATCTCAGTATCCTGTGACAGACAGATTCTGCTAATACACGGCTGTGTTAATGGGACAGAATGAGGGCAAAATAAAGGAGTGAGTAAATGTGAAACCATGTGTGAGAGCAAGAAAAATGACTGATTAGACGGGGCATGAACAGGTGCGTAAGGATGTTACCACCTTGAAGATATGCCCCACACACATTCCCAAAAATTATTTCCTGTACTTATCTGTGTCCACACAAAAGAACTGCAAAATCACATTTGTGTGCAACACATGGTTTTTAAAGTTAGTTATGATAAACTGAAACTTGCATGGTTTTAATCATATGGCACCTGGTTAAAATGTGTTAAAATCTAAATCTCAAGACACCGTACAACCTAACCAAGAGGGAGCTAGTTTCTGTGGCGCTGCATAAATTACCCTGCAAAGACTGCCATGCCTCCCTGACCCATGACCAATATGACCTCTGACCCCTAATCCATACTGACTGAGCTTGCATGTGGGCCATGTGGGGTCTCAGATTTCCATCACTCCAGTTTCTTTCAGCTCTAACCTAATTACGGCAGAACAACTCAATCTGCCTTCGTCTTGTATCTAGACCGCTAACAGAAATCAGATCCAAACTCGATCAAGACAGCAGCTGGAAAGTAAAAGCACCCACACCACTTTATATCAAACTACATTTTTACAATTTCACAAAAAAAAAAATAAAAAAATCCTAAAGTTATGTGGGTGGCTGTCAAGCTAGTTCTAAACAATCTGTAAGTTGCTTTTTGTGGTTTCTAAAGCGTTCTGTTGGTTGTTTAATGATCCATATTAAAAGAGCCCATCAAGTATCTACAGTATAATGTATTGGTCCCTAGATATGCCTAAGGTCCAACTTAATGTAAGTCTACTCACGCATATTAGCCACAGCCAAGTAAAAAGTCTTATGATAGTGAAACTCTTAAACTACATGATTTCAGTCATTGCTGTGGGACAAATGATGCGGGACATGTTACACACCTATTTTTAATACTTGTGGTTAAAAGTCCATTTTCAACCTCTAACCTCAACTATGAGCAAAAAGTAATGTTTGCCTTGGTAAAAGGACCTAATTAGCCTGCATGACTGACGGTGCAGTGTATAAAGTGACCAGCAGGGGGCTTCCACACACAATGGGCAGAGAATAAAGGTCTCCGAGTAAAGTGGAGGAGGGGGATATCATTAGGGCCCAAGGTCACACTGAATTTGAGCCACAGGTGTGCAGGCATCATGGGGATCTTGTCTGTACAAACACACACACACACACACACACACACACACACACACACACAAACCTCAAAGAAAACTAGACTGCTTCAATCAATACTAAGTAAAAAAAGAGCACTTTAAACTGCTACTATGTGTGGAGAAATTTAATGAGCCTGCAGCTTACCTGCTACATTCAATTTTCAAGTGAAAAAATACAGACTGCTTCTACAATAACAAAACGCTTCAATAACAGAAAAAATCTTTAGATAGATTCAGTCCTGTGGGGAAATTAACATGCAAATTATTTATAGAATTTACAAGCTGTGGGGGACGGTGGGAAAAAAAAGCTCAGCTTATTTTTAATCAAAGGAAATGTTTTACAAATAGCTGGAGATTGTGGCTTCATTGGAGTTATAATATTGAACCCCTGAATTTGAGACGGGTGAAGGGAGACAACATCAACGCTTGCTCTCTGAACCACAGTTGTTTGGGACAAAGAGATGAAGGGGGACCATGCGAGGACCCTCTCCTCAGCCTCTCTGCCCCAGCAACCCCAGGGTCAAGCCCTCGCTACCCAAACAGCACAATGCTGACCGTCAAATTCCACAGGCTGCTGCCCCCCTCTTGATTATTCACCATGAATAACACACCAAATAGACTCACTCCAGTGCATGAAACACAGGCGGAACAAAACCAAAGAAGAAAGGATAAAACTTCCCCCACTATCTGTCGTCTTCATGGCATTTCTAATCTCAGCTGAGAAGGTAAAAATGGAAAAAGAATCAAAAACTAAAAAAAAAAAAAGCTTGAGCGTGTGTCTATCAACATCTATGCAGTTCTATTAGTGTGGACAGATAAAAGTGCTTTGCTGCTCCTCATCCCATTCAGACTTCAATTGGGCATGTGAAGTGTGGACTATGTCTGTAAAGTGTTTATTTTACCCGTCCATTTCTCAGAGTGCTACGTCAGAATGAAGGCGGTGGTGCTGATAATGTGCTGCTTGTGTTTGGCTTTTGAGAACGCCGGCTTTTCTCTGTCTCTCTGCAAATAGTGCAAAAACAGAATGTATTATGAGTGACTGAAAAGGAATTACCCAAACTAAGCTGATTTACTGATGTGAGCTGCATGCTGAAGAGCTCCAGCAGGGTTCACTGCCGCTGGCCGCTGCTGATCTCCTGATAATGCTTGCAGCACAGGCTCTGTTAATTGTGGGATTACAGGACAGCAATTAGTGAGCCAGACTTAACTGGGGAGGACAAAGAGACTAAATACCTAACACAACTGGGACATGGGACGGGACGGTGACAGACAGTGTTGTGAATAAAATCAGCATTGACCTTACAAAAGCAATTACTTAACCAAGCCCACCTCTTTTCAAGGGCGGGTATACTCTGTGTATATACGTCAGACAAAATGACTTTGCAAACCTCGCTGATGTACCTGATGATTTTGGAATAAATTACTTTAGATGCAGTTTATCAACGAGCAGACAAAACAAAAAAGCACAAGCTTTTGTATCAGATGGTTATGCTGCAACATAACATAATATTAGATGATGAAAAAAATTGTAAAATTACAAGGGAATATGTACAGAAGAATGAAAGTCGACATAAATATTAACATTAACACAAAAAAAAAAATAATGGATGCTTTCTGCAGAAGGTAAACGGGTAAATTATTAGACTTTCAGTTTTTTTTTTTTTCGTCTAAAAAGGAATATGCACATTTAACAGTATTTTTATTAATGCACAAAGGGAAATGGGGAAGGACAATGTCAAGACTTACAAGTGCCATTTAAATCTATTATTCCTTTTTCTAAAAACATCCATCGAACAGTTTTCTACCATTCCTTTTCCCAGAAATGTTGTAAAGGCGATCTTTCAGAATATTCATTTGTTGGTTTTAGGAACTGAAGGAATGGAATAAGCAGGAGGTCATTTATCAGTTGTAAGGTCATTTGAAGAATTGGCTTCGTTTCAATACAAGAGTTGCAATTTGTATTTGCCTGTCTAAGCCTTAACCACAGGCAGATAAAAACCTTCAAAATCCTTTAAAATCTCTCAAGGTAACATTGAAAACCTGTCCTGAAAAACTGCTTTTCATTTTCATTTTAAGAATCCCTACTGAATTTCAACTGACTTTATATTTACTTGCCTACAAAAAGCAACTTTTGATTCAAAATCAAGAACTGAACTGGAATTTGAAAAGGCATTCTTAAACCAATTCTGAATGCTGCACAAGCCTCTTTGACAGCTGAGGAAACAACTCCCCAGGAGAGGCCACACAACGTATGACATTCAAGACTTAAAGTATGACCAGAAAAGCCCCACTCATCAACACTTACTGAAGCTCTTTGTTAAAGTAACATCAAACGACTTTGAGAGCCCAGATCTTGTTAGTAATGACAACAAGCATTGCAACGGTGAAATGGCTGGAGAGAAGCAGATAAAACGCTTCATTACTGAGAGAGGAAAAGGGTAAAAAAAACAGAACTTCTATTAGCAGATTCCCACGCTGAAAAATATTGAAGGCTAATCTCTCTCATTAACGCAGAATAAATATTTAACGATTAAAAATGGCACCTCATTAGAAGGTCTATTCGTCATGAGAGTGTGCTGCAGTAGGAAGTCAGTCAGACACGCCTCTCCCTCATTCTCTCGCAGGCGGCAGCCACGATGTGCCCACTGGCATCGAGAAGGCCGTGTCAAAATATTTACATTGTCGTTAGAATGTCATGCCTATCATCCCTGCTAATCCAATCTCTGGAGCATCGCCATGATGCAGAAGTGTGTGTGATCGATGTCAGAGTATGTGAGTGAGTGAGTAAAAGAATGTGCAGGCTGAGTTGCCACATGCTAACCGCGTTGTGACTGGGCTGGTAATTGCGAGCACATTTCAGTTGGCCAAGATTTTGGTTTGGAGATATTCAGAGGGGTGGGGCCTGATCCAGCTGAGAAAGCAGGAAAGATGCAGCGACAAGGGTCAAGCTCAGGAGAGGCTGCGGGGATGCCTGAGCTCCTTTTACCTCAAGATCATGTTGTTCCCACCCTACAACACCACACATGGCTGTTCAGAGAAAAACCTTCCAGCTCCTGCATGCTGCAGAGGCTAGCAAACTGGCCACCCACCATGTGTGCGTGTGTGGGATGGGGGACACGTGCCTGCTCTGAAGGCGGAAAGGAGAAATCTGACCACCTGTCTGGCTTACTCCGTTCGCTGGATGACCCTCAGCTCTTTCTAATCTCAAAAGACCCAAGAGAAGTTCCTGTGTGGTGTGAAAAGGTGTAATTGCCATTTAATGCCCGGTGGGTGTACATATTTCTAACGGGACACTATAACCACTTGTATCAAGATCATAAAACGAACGTCTTGCAATCTGAAATTAATTAAATTGCTATCAGCATACTTAAAGGGATTGTTTACACTAAAATGCAAATACTATTATTAATTACTCATCCTCATGTTATTCCAAACCCTTAAAACCTTCATTCATTTTCAGAAGGCAAATGAAGATATTTTTGAAGAAATCAGAGAGCCTCCATAGACAGCAACACAATTTAAATGTTTCCAGATCCAGAAATGTAACGTTAGAAAATACTATGGTAAAACAGTCCATGTGACATCAGTGGCTCAAGCTCAGTTTTGCGAAGCTACGAGGAAATCTTGAGTGTAAAGTAATCCTTTGAAAGACTGATTCTAACATGGACAAAATGCCTGTTCGAAAACCAAAGATAACTAAAATGATAGATTGCATCTATTAATCTCTCAAACAGAACAAAAAAACAGCATAGATATAACGATAAAGACACAGTAACAATATTGCTAGAATCACTTTCGGAATGTCTTAAATGATGAACTATAAAAACATTGACAGCCAATCAGAATCCAATCTGCTTTAAAGAGCTCAAGCATGCATAGCTACAGATGGCATATTGGCAGCAGACATTATAGCTATCATTTCTGGTGTAAAGGGATTTTAACTAAGAAAATATGATCGAGACTGTAAGAGTGTGATTGGCCGAGCTGTGCAGCATCATTAGGAAATGAAGAATGAGCATAGTGAGAGAGTTGAGTCCCGTTTACACAACGTAACTGTCTTGACTGCCTCTTGTATGAGAGCACAGATATTTTGAGTGTGCAGGCAAAAGCTTAGCTCTTTATTAAACCAGAAGAGTGGCAAGGTCAAGGTTGAACATGCTACATGCATGATTGAATAGTCCATTTCAACTACAACTGCCAGACTAACAGCTACAGAACTCAATATAACTTAATACACTTACGAAGATGTTTTAAGATTGTAGCTTGATTGTGTCAATTATTAAAATCTGCATCATGTCATTTTTAAATGAACCATAGGCATTTAAGAGAAAAGCTCAAATGAAAACATTTCCTTTATAATATTTGTTGATAGTGACATGATGTACAAATTGGCTAAATCTGCAATGTCATAAATGCTTCCAAGTCCTAATTACATGCCTTGAATTTCCTTTGGGATTAGTATCAATCATCAATCTATCATAATTATTACTATATACTGTAAGTGAGTAGACTTGTTATTTTCAGGTTTACTTAAATCCCAAATTTTCAATGTGGACTCAAGCCCAAGTGTACTTGTATAAACTGGGAATTTAGAACATATACTATGAGAGAACCTAATAAATACTCATAATAAGAGTAAGCGCATGAGGTATTTCTGGCAAGCATGATTTTGTTCAGCGTTTACAAGTATTTAGAAAGAAGTGCTCTTTGGAGTACAGCATGTTATACATGAGGGAGAGGAAACTGTCCTGAGGTTTGACCTGTGAGCACAGGGCTGGAGGCAGATCTAGGACAGAGAGAGTTAGCAGATGTAGACTGTGACCTCACATGTCCTTACACAAAACCTACAAACTTCTCTCATATTAACCATACCTGACCAGTTAGAGGTCAATGTGGGACATAGAAACACATTTACTACAGAGGTCCAAGATTCCATTTACAGGCTTGTCATACTTTAGAGAACTCTGGTATTGTGAAGATGGCCTTCAGGACCAAGCCAAACAGAGCAATTTTTTATATGCCTGTCTTACATACTTTTTTATATCCTGCCAAAACATTACTTCAATAATCTAAATGCTCTGTCCATTAGACAGTTTGGTCTCATTAGCATTCTAATTAGGGCTGGGCGATTATACGATCTCGGTTTGTGATCGCGATCAAATTAAGTTCGATCACGGTGATCAGCTGTGGGTATACTTTCTCAATCACGTGTATAACATGCTGCAGTAAAGTGCACGACAACAAATCACAAGCCGCTTTCCTGGCACGCGCTGTCTGCTAGAGTTGTGACGTTCGCGAACGAACCGATTATTTTGAATGGCAGATAAAGATGAACGATGGGAGCGGAGTTGTGGTGGGAGCCGTTCTTTCTGTCCTTCATTTTTTCCTATGCGTGTTTCACGCAGATGCACACAAATTATCTCCTCTGCGAGGCAGAACAGTTATAGGGAGAGCTGTGCTGCCTAACAGCATCAGTGCTGCCAACTATTTCCAATGAAAATTAGCTGCCTGCCCGAAAAGTAGCTAAATGTTGCCAGATGATGTCACGCTCTAATTTGCATATCATTG
>JAUCMT010000024.1:6772746-6815423 GCA_032357475.1 Enteromius thamalakanensis | reverse complement strand
ACCCCCACACCATCACACCTCCTCCTCCATGCTTCACAGTGGGAACCAGGCATGTGGAATCCATCCGTTCACCTTTTTTTTCCTGCGTCTTACAAAGACACGGTGGCTGGAACCAAAGATCTCAAATTTGGACTCATCAGACCAAAGCACAAATTTCCACTGGTCTAATGCCCATCCCTTGTGTTTCTTGACCCAAACAAATCTCTTCTGCTTGTTGCCTCTCCTTAGCAGTGGTTTCCTGTCAGCTATTTGTACCATGAAGGCCTGATTCGCGCAGTTTCCTCTTAACAGTTGTTCTGGTGCTAGAACTTTGTGTGGCATTTACCTGGTCTCTGATCTGAGCTGCTGTTAACTTGCAATTTCTGAGGCTTGTGACTCGGATAAACTTGTCTTCAGAAGCAGAGGTTACTCTTGGTCTTCCTTTCCTGGGTTGGTCCTCATGTGTGTCAGTTTTGTTGTAGCGCTTGATGATTTTTGCGACTCCACTTGGGAACACAATTAAAGTTTTTGCAATTTTCCGGACTGACTGACCTTCATTTCATCAAGTAATGATGGCCACTCATTTTTCTTTAGTTAGCTGATTGGTTCTTGCCATAATATGAATTTTAACAGTTGTCCAGAAGGGCTGTCCCAACCCCATTGATAAAGCAAAAAATTCCACTAATTAACCCTGATAAGGTACACCTGTGAAGTGAAAACCATTTCAGGTGACTACCTCCTGAAGCTCATCCAGAGAATGCCAAGAGTGTGCAAAGCAGTAAAAAGTGGCTATTTTGACGAAACTACAATATAAAAGATGTTTTCAGTTATTTCACCTTACATAACTACACGTGTTCATTCATAGTTTTGATGCCGTCAGTGAGATGTATTATATATTATACAAAATATATAATAAACAAATTAAGGGTTTTGAGGAAAACATTCCAGGAATTGTCTCCATATAGTGGACTACAATAGGGACCAATGGGCTGAAGGTCCAAATAGCAATACATCTTTAAAGGGCTCTATACAAAACCCAGCCAAGGATTAATGGTCTATTTTGCACCAGCTCTGCGGTGTGCATCCACGTTGGAAAGGTCGCTTTGTAAACACTGAGTCAGTACTTCTGCCTGCGTCACACGTATTTGCACGCCAATGCTCTGTGACAAACAGGCAAAAATCTACAAAACAAGCTCTCATCCACCGTAACTCCCTTACTGTCCCTTATACATCTCGCAGCTGCAGCTTATCTCTCACCAGCCCCACAACAAAATGAACGACTGTCATCGCCACTAAAACAACCTGCAGATCCTGATGACGATCATCAGCCTGCAGGCGAGAGAGCCAGAGAGAGAAAGAGATCAAATGAAGGAGAGATGTCGGGGTTTCAAAAACAATAACACCAAAGAAACAGATATCAAATAAGATCATATAACCCTGTATTTTCTCACACACAGCGAGTTAGAACTACAACAACACACTCTAAAGCACAGCACACACAAGAAGGCCTTGTAAGGGTCAGCGAAAAAAGCCACAGATAAACCAACATCACCTACACTTCAACGACAAAGTTCAGCAGATGCTAAGACAAAAATGCTAATTTGTTTGATCTGGTCTGGTCAGTCTGGTCAATGGATGTGTGAACTGTGAATGAACTAGAGATTGGCTGGGCAGTGAGCGATGACCTATGCAAATCTCCAAATACTCGATCTCGATCACATTTTTCAGATCTTTCCCTTTGTGCAAAGCAAAGCAAAAATGACCGTGTTGACATGAAGAAGATTAGCTGCCAATGAAACTGACACCACCACAAAATATAAAAATGCTTTGCATAAAAAAATAAATGTTATTAGAAGTGGCGCATGATAAAACAAGCAGTGGAAGACAGGGTCTGATTGGGAAAGAGCTGAAAACGACAGATTCTCAGGGGGTGGATATGGTAGACAGACAAAGATGAATAGATAGACAGACCGACTGCTATATCGGCGCAGCATGTCTACCGCTAACAAGGACACATAGACCACATCACAGAGCATGACCATCACTACAAACAAAGGCACAGACAATTCTTCTTGTTTGATGACGACTGAAAAGTGCATAGTCTGTCTGCACTGGGATCATCACACATGGATGAGAATGCCATAGTCGTTTTTCACAAGAATGCTTTATTGTACAAATGACTGCAACTGATGAATGCAATGATGATTTATGCTGCTCTGTTACGTTAGCTGTTCATGACGGTCTGCATTATACCAAACATGCAGCCTGAATGCTATACTAAAACGTCAGTATTTCCAGTACCTCTTTATGCTGCTGCTGAATCCGCTGTTCCATACGAACTAAATTATGCCTTAGTTGTGAACAGGCAGTCTGAAATCAATTTTATAAGAAATAAACACAGAGTACAAAATAATACAAAGACAACACTTTATTTTACAGTCCCCTTTGTTACAGATGTACATACTGTAAAAACTGTAAATTATGCATTAATTCTTATGCCTTAACTAAATCCTAATGCTATAGTAGTAATTGTAATGTAATTAAAGGAACAGTTCACGCAAAAACTTTAATTCTTTCATTTTTTACTCACCCCCATGTCGTTCCATGTTGGGTGAACTATCCCTTTACATGCAATGCAAAAACTGTTCAATCACATTTCAGAAATTATCTTTATGAGCTGGTTCTTATTAATCAATGACTTACAAATCATTAATTTGTTTGGTCTAATTGGTCACTCATTGACAGAATCAGTGAGATCAGTTCTTAACTCAGTCAGTGAAGTGGAAATCATTACTGTAGTCAGGATACACATGAAATGAACCAAGAAGTTACCATTCATTTACTGCACTAACAAAGAAAGTGGCTTTACATTGTTAATGTGGTTTAAAAAAAAATACTTTTTAAAAACCCCAGTTTAAAAAATAAATCCCAAAACATACTGTGTATGTTTGAGATTGTGTGTGTGAACATTACTTTCTGTCTGTATGTGTGCACCTGACTGACTATGTGCACTGTTTATGACAGCATCTTCTACCAAACCATAATGCTTGAGGAATCAAGGCATGAGAAACATCTGGCAGCTTGCAGACATTATCCCTGTCAGCAATGGACTGGGCTTCGTCCCTCTCTAGATACTAGCCTGAAGCTATTATCACTGCTGTGTTTACACCCTTAACAAAGTCATGGATAAGACGGCCAACTGCAGGAAACATCTCAGATAGCATTCCACCATCTATCTTTTCCTCTTATCTGTCCCTTCTCCATTCTTTCTGCTCCCCAGAGAAGCGCTGACACTTCCCGCACCCTCATCTCCTATTTTCGCTCCCTCTGGGTGTCTTTTCTCCCCATTACCTTCTTCTTTTACTCTCGGTCTTCGCATGCATTCTGCTTCTTTCGTTCCCCGGCTGCTTCATTACTCCTTCTGGTGAAAGCAGATTCTGAACATTCCTGTACACGATTAAACTGCAGGCACTCATTATGAATGGCTCTCGGCTTTCCAGCACAGTCGAGCGATCACTCAACCTCACATATCCGCTCTGTTTCGCTCTTGCTCTCTACATGCTCCATATGCTGCTCACACAAAGTAAAGGGAGTGAGGAAAAGTCACTGAGGAAGCGCAGTGAGCGGCCGTATCATTCCGGCTAAACTTTAGACTGATCTGAAGTCAGAACAACCATCTTTTAGGATCCCTACACATAGAAAAGAGACAACACAACATTGAGCCGTTTTGCGATCACATCTATTTATAATGTAAATGGCAGGCGTCTGCTGTAAGACATGTCGTTCTGTTATATAAATCTTAATCTACTCCAAAAGCAAAAAAAAAAATATCAAAACATCACTCTACTGAGCATAAATACCGAACACTGAAGTCATATTAGACTGACGCACTGCTGAAATTCCCCCTGAGGTTGATGTGGAGAGAGGGAGTGCACTGGTGTTTGGTTACCCCCGCTGAGAGCAGCTGCTGGAGTGACACGGTAAGGTAAAGCTTTGCTGTTGGTGTAAAGTTGCAATTGTAAAGCTGGTAGAAATATGGAGTTGTGCTGGTGTTAAGGTGAGCCAAAGGGAAAACACTGATTCAAATTGTGATGGCTTTGGATTCACATTTTGGGTTCGGATCAGGTTACTCCGTTTAAAGAAAGGAAAAGTCAAATGATGGTTGGCCTGTCTATAAATGACTCAGCAGTTCACATTGTCACGGTTTGTCTTGTCAGGGTCCAATTCAAACTGTTCAAACCAATTCAAATTTAAAAAGGGCTTCCATGTTGTTTGCCTTTTAACGCTTAAAAGTTGTTAGGCACACAATATCTCAGTACACTACTGTTCAAATGTTAAATGTCTCAAGAATTTTTTGACTGTTTTTAAAATAAATCTCTTATGCACAACAAGGCCTGCATTTACTAGAAGTACAGTAAAAACTGTTTTTTTTCTACACATGTCAGCATTTGTCAGTTTACAGTGTGACATGTTCCTTCAGAAATCAATCAAATCTGGGTAGAAAGTTTAAAAGAACAGCATTGATTCGAAATAGAAATCAAATATGATTTTTTTTAATTTCCTAGACATTACAACATAAATGTATTTATTTACAATTCATTTTACGTATCTTTACTGAAAAAAGAAGTTGCATAATTTACAGGTTGTTGAGTATTTCTATTTTTAAATTAAAAAAACAAACAATGAATTACTTTAAATGCATTGTTTTGCTAAAAACCCATTCTGGTAACTATAGTGAAAAACCTACACAGCCCTCAAATCTTAAAATAAAGACTTATTTGACGCGCATCACAAAGTTGCAGAAAGACACGTGGATGAATACATTTTCCTTTTTTGATCAGCTCCCTCGTTTAAAATCAAAAAGTTCAGCAAAAAATAAAACCTGGAGTTGTGCATACCTAAGTTGCTCATCACTTGTTTGAAAAGTGTAGCAGAGAGCAGCTGGTGCACTGATGAAGTCTTGCAACATCATGTTGTGAATGTAAAGCTGATGCAGTGATGGAGTGTCTAGATGAAGTTTGTTGGATGTTCTTTCCCAGATTTGCACTGTTCGCAGTCTCACTCAAAGTACCTGGAAACATGCCATCTCAGCTTTTCAGCAGCATGCAATCAACAACACCGAGCGTTCCTCGCTCACACGCACACACATGATCGGCCCATGGTTTTGCTACCTTTAACATACAGGCCCGGCCAAAAGAGAGTTAAAAATGCAGTCTTTCCTCTGGTCTGTGGCACGAAACAAATACAGTTTTCCAAACAAACAGACTCTAGAATACGGGAATGCACGTACACACACAAACTGACTAAGACAGATTCAGCTCACACCCAATGTTTGGACCTCGCCAGCGGCCTCTTCCTGTCTCTGTGGTGATAGCTGAGGGAGAGCAGGGCAGTGGGCGACACTGACTAATGTCCAGCCACAACTCACAGAGTGAGTAAGGAGAGAGAGAGAAATGACAGTTTCTTCTGTGACAAGGCCATCTGCACTGCAGCAACCCTAGAGGCCTCGGTTCAGATGACTTCCTTTTCTTCCCCCTCATTCTTTCTTCATCGCTGCTCTTAATTCTCAAGCAAGCCAAGTACAAATTACCCCCTTGTGCACAGTCACCAGTAATGACAGCAGCAGTGAAAGCGATATGAATTCACCCTGGTGATGCAGTCTCAGTTCGGGTCAGCCGGCCAGCTGTCCGTCAGGCAATAGCCATCATGATGGGTTACTGTTAGCCTGGTGCTGGAGACTTTGCGGCCAGACCTGTAGGGCTCCATTAGTGCGGAGCTAATGAGACAGAGCCTCAGCGGACGGAGGCGCGCACTCATTATGGCAGGATCACGGGCATGTGCGGGGTGTATGTGAGCATGTGACTTATGGCAAAGAGGTGTGATGGAATTTGTTGAAAGTTAAAGCTTCAGGGCTCCATTTCCATCAAACAAAATACCAGATTATAGATTGAATGTTCAATGCATTTCTTAAACATCTGCAGGAAGTGCTGCCCAAAGCATCCTACTTGCATAGAATGCAGGAAAACAATGCAAAAGACAAAAAGTCTTGGAGTACAGTATAACGTAGATGCTAATATGTTGCGAGTGGTGCTTGCACTTGTAAAGCTTGTTGCCATGATGCCAAAGGGGTCCTGGGTGGTTGCCAGGGTGTTGCTACTAGAGTTGGCAAAAATTCTGAATTTAAAAACTGGCTCCCGACTAATTCTTGAGTTACAATATGAACTGAATTTGCAATGTATTGTAATTGGCCCATTTGCTAAATTGCAATTTGAATTGGAATGACAAGGAGGAAGCTAATCAAATCACACAAAAAATTGAAGAGTTTTAAAACATTATAAAAATATAATACATTTTACATTCTTGAATGTTTCACAGACAACGCTTAAGCCTAGTCCTAAACTAAAATGTCAACTGAAGTGATTCAACTGAAATCAACATGTTGTCTTTGCATTTTTTTTGCTTTTGTCTCAAGATGCATCCCAGTAATATTTTTTGTTTATACAAATTTAATAAATGTTATAATTGAACTACGGCCTAATCCTGGTTTAGTCTAAGCCCCGTCTCTGAAACAGGGCCTATATGTTTAGATATAATTTAATTTAAAAAATTAAATAAAATTAAAACACACACAAAAAAAATTTTAACAGCCACTCAAAATAGCAAATGTTTTTTTTTTTATAAACAGCAACCATTTTTACAATACCATAGTAAGTTGCTTGATGTTTTGTTTATGATAATGGAGCAAACTAATACAACATTCTAGTCTGTAAAATAAAAAAATTAATAAATCTATATAATAGCAATAATATTTCTCAGTGATTACAGACTGAAGGATTTCATATAAGAATGTATAAATGTATCCTGAGTTTATTTGATTTATATTATAAAACATAACATTATCATAATAAATTACAAACATTAGATTTTGTTTCATAATTAGATGCTCCTCAAAGATGAACCTTTTAATTTACTGATCATAGGCAAATAAACAACCCTATATTGCTGAGAACAAGACATTTATTGGTAATACTGATTAAAAAATACACAATTCCATATGTATAATAATTATATAAATTTAATTTAACTTAATTAAGATGATATATGAGTATACTGTGCTACTGACCTAACAAACTAAGAACCCTGAATGAGAGTGACTTGATTAATATAACCTGTCACTTGTGTGAACCCAGTCTGACCTAAACCAGGTTTCCTTCTCTCCAAGATCCACAAGAGCATAGCCAGCCATAACACGGCTTGAAAGGCTGATCAACGAAATGGACACCACCTGCTTAAATACAACGGGGACGAGAAGCCAAACACTAGAGTAGTCCATTCTTTCCATGGCTGAACGCAGGCAGGCGTCCAACTTGTCAAAACTACACAGTGCCTTGACCTGCACTTAAACAAAATAAACAGAGCCAACCTGCTCCATTAGGGCACAGCTGAATGATGTCAGCTCTGCCACAGCCCCGGTGACGTAACACCGCAAGCTAATAACCACACCAAAACAGAAAAGACAGAGCTGCTCTGGCCATAAGGGACCGCGACTGTGCTTTAGCTTGGCTCTTGTTTTGGAAGCCATACAGAAAAGCCATTACCAAAGGACCAATTTAACAACATCAATTAATCAATCATAGCAGGCAGGAAATGAATTTGGCGAGCGCCTCATCAAGGAGAGCAAGTTTTGATGTAGAATGTCTCATATTTTAGAATGGTGGTGGGATGAAGATTAAAAAAAATAAAAAATAAAAACACATTGAGGGGGAAAAGGTCTCATTTGGATTGTATCCCAGCTTCTAAAAATCTCACTTCATTAGTAAAATTGGGCAGAGAAACTAGCAAGGACTTTAAGTAAACTTTGAAACTGAAGCATGAACGATGGCAGAATACGAAATGTAGAACCCAAACAGCTGTCTTCCACAAGATGCACTGATTAGTGTATTTATATATTTCGAAACAAATCTTGGATGAGAGATTGCCAGGTCAATGCGGGACTGATTGTGTGCTTGCAGTTTATCTCAGCTGATTAGTAACAGGGACGTATGTTGGTTTAAGAGGACAAGAGACCAATACTGATGACAGGAAGTGCCCATCAATAAGCAGACACTGTGTCTCAGGTTCAGTTTCACTCCCATCTGTTTCAAACCAGTCTTCAGTTTAGCTTCATTCCCCCTCATTCACCTCATTACCTTGCATGTATCCTCAGGTGGTCCATACGTGCAAAGCAACAGTCTGTGTCTGCATCCCCCAAGGACACGTTAGGGAAAGAAACAGCACAGTGGCTTTCTTATCGGCAGAGGCCTGTTCAATCGGATCAATGGAGGTGATCAGCGTTATGAGCTCTGATCAGCCCATGCGGGGAACCGGCTAATCCAGTTAAGCCATTAGCAAGCTGGGACAGATGAGCCCGTTGGGCATCGAGCCCATCTATGAGATCTGCTTATTAGCACACTGCCATATGGAGACAAAAGAAGTACACAGTCACAAATGTAGAAACAAGACATGAGGAAGATACGCATTCGCTGACAGCTGATACGGTGCGACAGAGTCAGAGTGCACAAGCTAACATGACCAGCGGGATTTTGGTAGAGATGTGTGGCAAAGGGCCGGAGGCTACAAGGAGAGGGGAGGGGTGAGACTATGTCCTGGATAAAACACGAAGACAGAATGGCCCCGTGCTGGAGGTCACCCTTCAGCCGGTGATTGAGCATGTGGATCAAACTACATTAAACGCACTACAGCTTGTGTTACAGAAATCCATTTGCAGTTCCGCAATTACCAAATGCAGCCTTCAACCTGTGCTCACACTCGCCGCCCATCTGGGAGGCCGTTTAAAACACAAGATCTGTCCCACGGTTAGCGAGCGACTGAGCGAGGGACCGGTGGAGGAAACTTACAGGTCTGCTGGCTGAGTAAATCGCATTAATCATCAGACCTGATGTTGTTTTTTCCTGCTGCTGCGTTTCATTTGTTTCATATTTAGATGCGCCTCACAGATGAATATCTGCAGGCACTCACGTAGGCTGCCGATGGCAGAGGGGGCATTAAACAGCTCTGCCCAAACCTACCATAAATTACACAGCCACATTAGCAGCTACTGCACAAAGAAAAGGGAGGGAGAGGGAGAGAGAGAGAGAGAGAGAGAAAACAGCACTGGGAAACCAAAAGTAATAAGCTAAACATACGATACAGCCTTCTGTACAAATGTGTCTTTTTCAATCACATCCACTCCTGGAAAGAAACACATTGGCAGACGGAGACAGCAGACATCCTCAGCAGGGTAAGAGAGGTGTCAGATGTAGTTGGAAGACGAAGAGAAGAGAACGGTGAAGAAAAGAAAGAAAAGGTGAAGAAAGAGAAATTTGGTCATCACAACACTGTTTCAACACACGAGCGGAAGGGATTTAAACAATCTCTGCATGAACGCTGTGCCTCTATTACACCGCAGACACTTTGACTACAGAAACAAGATGTTGTCTGAACAGATGAAACCAGCTCAAAGCAGAAAAAAAAGAAGATGTGATATTTTACATTCAGCCTGGGAGCAATCGGAAATGGAGAGAAGAGTTTATGCTGCTACTGCATGAAGATATCAAAGGGACCGGAGTTTATGCTGCTTTAGCATGAACATATCAAAGGATCCCATGGTGCACCTTTGATATAGATGGCTGCCCCCCTATTATGATTACTCCTCCCACTTCTGTATCTCACTGTGTGTCTGTTTTACATTGTGTGTCTGTACTTCACAAGAGCTTTTTATCTCTATTTTCAATGCAATCAAACTTCGAGTTAGAATGTCAAAACCTGTTCTAGCTCCATTTGTGGATGAATAACTGTCCCTAATAGTCACAACCTTTTCTTTTCTTTATGATATAATATAATAAGAACGCAATATATCATACAGGGTTAATGTTTATTATGCAATGTTTAAAATAAAATGTACACTAACTGTTAAATTGAGTGCTTTTTTTCCCAGTTTAATTTTTAGTAAAATAGCAGTATATGTAATCAAACATGCACAACTGTTCTACTTTTATTTAGCAAGGATGCATTAAAACAGTGACAGTAAAGACTTTTCACTGCTACAAAAGATTTCTTTTGAAATGTATGCTGTTCTCCAAACCTTGCTATTCATCAAAGTTTGACGAAAAAAAAAAAAACACAATTAAGAAACAACCAATATGGTTCTGATGTGTCATACTTCCCTAACTTATACACAATTTACAATAGTTAAAACTAATTCTAAGCATTTATGCATAATCCCTTTTATTTAAAGGTTAAGGTTATACGAAGTAAATCTGGTTAATCTGATAATGCAAGCACATGAAATCACAAGGTTATAGACAGCATCTACAGCTTACCTTACTGAAGAGAGTTTATCAGCAGAGCCAAAGACCTGCAAAGGAAAAAGAAAGAGAGAGAAGGATCATTACCGATGCAGCTCGAAGCTCCACAAATTGAGCCCCTGCTGTTCAGGTCTACATCTACGCACCCTGCCTTCATCCTGTACTCCCAAGACCAAATGATGGAAAAAAGATACTAAGTGACTTCTTAAGCACAAATAAACCTCTGACTTAGAGCATACATCTTTCATAGATCAGGACTAGCATTTAAAGTAAAGTTGATATATTCAGGTCGAAATGAATCAGATGCAAAGGATCATCTAACCTGCATTTTCCCCATGAGGAAGCAGAAATATGAAAGTCAGTCTTGGGTAACACCAACACATCATTTCAGACACTAAAAGCATGCAGCTTTATTCTCAGGAAAGAAGCAGTGCTCTATTGTTTGATCCTGTGTGAGATGTCCTAGTGGAGGGAATTCTGGGGAAAGAACTTGAGGAATCATGGGGCTGCAGGTCCTTGGCATTTAACCCCCTGAGTCTCAGTACTTTGGACCTTTGCATCCCAACCCTGCATGTCAAACGTCAATCTTCACGGATGAGCCGATCAGCTGCTAGACACTGTACATAAATAATGCAATGCTATTGGCCTCAGCAATGAATCATTCATATATGTTATGCACCTATTTATGCATGCACACAGGATTGCGGATCCTTTTTCAATGTACCTCTACTCTTACACGCTTAAAAATAAATAAATAAATAAATAAAAAATTCTCTAAAAGAGAAGCTCATGGTCATATTTACAGATGAGCTTGCACCTCGCAATAAAGAAACACATCTTTAGATTTTAGACACTGTCGATCTTGTTTGTACCTCCAGCTGCCCATGTGATCTATCTGCCAATTAACACACCGGCAGCAACACTAACAACTCAGCTTGACTGATTCCACTGCGGATGGTGTTTCTAATCCTATTGTAAACCAGAGTCTCCCACTTGGGGATACTGCAAGAACGGAAGAGAGAAAGAAAAATACTGTGCGAGACAGAGAGAGCAAGCGAGAGTGATAGTAAGCAGTCTGCCAGCAGGTGAGGATTAGTAGTCTATCATAATGGGATTTTACCTGTACGGTATGTGGCAAATCAGCCCAGCGGAGAAGAGTTACACAAGACTGAGTCCAGCATTTCTACACTGACTCTCCAGAGCTCCTCTCTCTCACAGCTCTCTGCACCTGATCATTCAAAGGAAAGTTGCTCTAAAAAAAAATGCAATGAAAATGAGGAAAAAGTCAAAACTACAAGATTTGATTGCAGAAGCTTTGGCAGAGAAAAGCAAGCAGGTGTGAGAATTAAGATTTAATCAAAATAAGTTTCAGCTGATAGTTTGGCAGATAGAGTTTGCATTTACGGTTGAAAAAAATCCATTATAAAACATGGGATGGACACGAGCAACAAGCTGACAACAGACTACTACAGACAAATTCAAAAATGCCTTGTGATATTATTGATTATGATTCAATCATTTTAAATGCTATAACAAATTAAGTGGCATTCTTTCCTCATTTGTGCTACCAACTGTGCGGTCATTGCTTTCTACACATCTTTCCATTTGAAACAGAGCAATCAAATGAGTCATTTATATTACAATTCAAATAATGTTCGAAGTTTGATATCAGCCCTAGCAAGAATTCTGCCATTAATTACTCCCAAGTTATTCCAAACCTATACAAACTACTATAAACAAAAACTCTACATGAGATGCTACTCTGACAGTAAACTGATGCCCAGTTCTATTTCTGACATACTGACACAAAGGACAAGTGATTTACAATAGTTGTTTTTATCAGGGCCAGAGCAGACAGACTCTAGCTGTTGCGGCATGATAAGAGTCTTTTCTGGTGTAGACACAGTGTAAGACGTTTGCTCATATGTAAAACCAAACAAAGATGGTAAACAGAATCACATTTGTTTTGGCATGTCAAGAATTCAAGTTTGGGTTTCTGTTTAACAGATCTAATGAGCTCTATGTGTGTGCGTTGAATAAAAGCCTAAATTATATCTGTTCATCATTTAAAATGATAGAATCTTTTCAGAAGACTTAGATAAAAATACCAGATTCAAATGGATTCATTTTAAAATGTCTTATAACTTTGAGCTGCCAAAGTTTTGGTTAAACAGTCATTCAATGGAAGGACAGAAATCTCTCTTAATTTTGTGTTTCAAAAGCCCAGTTCAGATGCGAGTAGTATTGTAAACTAGGTTTGAGTATCTATTCTTATCTGATTTTCATGTACATATTCGGGTGGAACTAACATCTCTGTATTTAGAGGGTCGGTTTTGTAGCTCTGGGCGTTGCAGAGATCACACATGCATTGCATTATAGCCATTTGGATTGATTATCATTAGAATAACCACATTTTGTTGTGTATAGCAAAAACGTGGTTAATTTGTATTTTAGTTTAAACTGTTTTTTAAATTCTATTTATTATTATTTGTAGTAAAACTATGTTTAATAGACATATATAATAAAAACATTCTGTAATTGAGTGCAGAAATGAAGGTGAGTAATATTGCCAAACACTGATATTACAGTAACCAGCAAGCTAATTAACAGTTTATGTAATCTAGCTCTTGATTTGATTTACTACATTTTTTTATTCATTTCTTTGCCGGGAGGCAAACCCATCAAAAATGTATGAGATAAGTGCATCTATGGTAGTTCACGTTGGACAAAACACCGAAGAAAACAGGTTGTAAAAAAAATAATATTGTCAGCAAATCACATTCGGGCTGGATTATTTTTACTCAGAGAATCACAGAGTTCGCTAAACAAATGGTAGTTAATTTGCTCTGGATTTTTTACAGGAGGTTGTTTGAGAAAAGTGTGAGAACAAGACTTACGTCGCAGATTCAAACCATATTAAAATGGCTATGCATGTCTGCGAAACCCCAAATTTCTCAAACAATCCCCTGAAAACTAATCCTATTCAAATAAACCAATAAGTTTAAAAAAAACGAGAGCCCTGATATGTTTCACTTCATCCCATCAGTTGCGCTCTAAGAACATGTCCAGTGAGTATACTCTCAAATCCTCTCCAAATAGAGTACAGAGTGCTGCAATTGGGCCAGATTGTACTCACCATGTACAATTGCTATCCTGACTCAAATTAAACGCAAGGTACCGCCCAATATTCCACTGTGCCAATTACAAATTGGCCGCTGTTTTTAGAGTGCTTGTAACTACCTCATCTCACACAACGATGTCAACTCTGGCACAGCTGTACCCTTCAATCCCAGACCGAGGCATTTTTATCCATTTAAGAGCGATGAAGGGACAAGTTAACGGAGGCCACAGAAGGAAAAACATACCACAAAGAAAAAGAAAAAAAAGAGAGAGAGGGAATCTCTTATTAAGCAAGTACATTCACTTCTAATCAGAGCGGCTGAAGTTCATGAGGTGACATTTGCGAGCTGACAAGTACGGGCCCCGTCATGCTAATGCTACAGAGTAATTAATCTGCCCCCAATGGAACCCAAACCACTAAAGGTCACTCACAGACACGCTTTTTCTCTTTGTATCTCCCTCACACATAAGTATCCCCAAATGCGAAGCCACAAATTTACGTCCAGACCAAATCCAGAGAGGGGGAAGTGCATCAAAACAGTTAATTCATCTTCTAGTACATAGTGTTCTGCACCTCTGTTTGTGTCTGTATTTGTGTGTGCATTTTCTGTTGTTGTCGGTCTTCTGCTGACAGGCGAGATATGAGCATTACCTTGACCTGTGAATCACACTTAGAGGGGAAGTGCTGGTTTTTCCTGAGTTAATGCAAATTAGAATCAGCGCTGGAATATTCCTCTCTGCTGTGGGATCTATTCAACCGGCACAGACCACTGATCCTTCGCTGCTTATAAAACTCACACGAGCAGCATGTGTGTGCATCTCATCTAAAGGAACAAGCCTTTCATTGTAACCCATCCCTGGGTTTGTGTATGAACTGTGTTTAAAGTAAATGTTAAACAAAAATGGAAATTTTCATGTCTTTCCTATTACTTTCTATTGAAAATAAATTCAAACAGTAACAGAAGATCATGCAGGGTTAGAATGAACATTTGAATTACAGTAAACTATCACTTGAAGGAAGGCTGATGATTTGTTAATGAAGACGTTGCTTTTTATATGCAAGGTCAAATGTACTTGCGTGTCTCTGCGCATTACTCCTGAGTTCAGCTTTTCCCAACCTCCTTTGCATATTGAATGCCAGCAGGAGGAGACAGTTAATAAGATGGATCTCCCACTCATGATGTGTGGGCCAGCTGAGATCTGACATATATAAGCGAAAGTGGTTACTGCGAGTGCGAGCCGCTGTTTTTTTGCGTTTGAGAATATATGCATACATTCAATATGCAAGTTCTCCACTAGTACAGTCCTCAAGAGCTTTGTGAATGGAAGAAGTTACCCTGCATGTGTGATAAACAAGTGAGAATAAAGCATGTTTATACATGTCTGAATTTGCAAAAAGAGAAATAAATTCTCTTGACTGCAAATGAGCCCCTTAGTGCAAGTATGCAATAGCGCTAACTGATGAATAGGAACATTTGGGCATAAGATGGATGTCAGGCCTGTGTATCTGATAAAAGGCAAAAGTCTCTGCGGTCCTACACTAATAACAAGAGGGAGATCTTCATGACTGATTGCAGCGACCCGCAGGCTTCACAGAATTGTGTCAGGACTGTACAAACATTCTATGCAGATCCAACAAAGATTAAAAGGCAAATGTGGGACAGGGCTTTGATACGGGACACAGAGGTTTGGCATATCTAACTTAAAGCAGGAAAGATCTAACGAGATGCCAAACCACTGATGGACCTATGACATTCACTTAAGAGCTATGCCTTTTTAATTAATGTCGATCTCAAAAAGCGGAGCCATTATTAAGCTGGTTTGTCCAAGAGCGCTTTTTAAAACATGCATTGGTCTTTATGTATAATTCACCACTATTAAAGAACATTTAATGTCAGTAAATGCAAAGCTAGCTAAAAGCAGAGCTAAAAGCCTGCTTCGCTGTATGTACATACGAAAGAAAACTCAAAGTGGCACATCCTCAGTTCAATCTTAACATTACATCAAATCGCTTAAAAAGCACACTATGTTGTACAACACACACCCTCCCCCCAAGCCTGCAAAGAAACGCTGTACCCATTCCCTCCACAGAACAGTGAAGGGGGAATAAATATGAAACGCCACTTGGAAAGTGCACCGCAGGAGAAGTGCACACTCTTGCACTTTCTGACAAGAGGAAGACAGCGAGTGGGGCGAAGATTTATGGTGTGCACAGCATCAGGAGTTGATAATTCTATTAGAGGTAGCACCCAGGATTAATACACATCCTCTCTGGGTCCTCCATGTGAGCAAAACAAAAGGGTAAAACTGTTAGTTCTTCCCAATAGATCGATAGAAAAGAGGCGGGAAGCTGACAAAACTACAACTCTTATCTCTAAAAGACTACATCAAACTACTAAAAGGGCGACCTGAAGGAAAAAATAGCCATGATAAATGCTAGAAGACGACTAAATAAGGAGAAAGGGGTACGACCACAAATATATTCTGTTAAGTGACATCATTGACTGATGTAATGCACCTTGAGGCACCAGGTTGGAATATGAACAGGCATGGCAGATATTTAAGAATTACAGTGGACTTAAATATGGATTTATTCCCTTCACATGATGATCGTATGAGGCTTTTTTGTCTCTGGTTTTAGCCTTTTGTGCAAAGTCTCTTTTTGTATTTCAAAAAAAAGAAAGAAAATCGTACATGTTTCAAAGAATGAGGGTGAGCAACGAAGACAGAGTCTTCATTTCCGTGTAAACCATTGCTTTAAATCACAAAACAAAAAGCGGTTAGAAAAGCAGCAGTGATTTATAATACAGATGTCTCAATCAAAGCACAGATTTGTGCGCTCTTTTCAATCAGTATCTCTCCTGATACAGAAAACTAAGTACATTTCAAGGCATCATAGACAGGATTGTGGCACAAAGGCTGTTTTAAAAAGTAGGTAACTTAATTGTAATTTCTCTCAAGATACCTTGTTGTGGCTAAATTCTAAGGCAACATCACATGGATCACATGGGAGAGGGCACTGCAGCAAGAAAATTGATACCAGATATAATTAATTTATTCAAAACCAAAAACTACTGATAATAATAATAAAAAATGGTTCAATCCATTTAACATTTTTACCCAATATTTGTGTTTTTATGATTAGGGAAATCAAAACAACAGCCCGGAAGGTTGATTGGCTTGCTAAGCAACGTGCCTAGGAAAAATAAAAAGCACAAAAGCACCTAACCAGTTTTTCAGTCACATTTGTTCCAGAGGTATTAAAAAGTCTTCTTATAAGAGTTATAAGCCATAAACCAAACAAACAAACCAGCTACAAGGTGAATATAAAAATTTTGATTTGATTAAATTTAGAGTTGCACCGATTGCAAATTTCTTGGCTGATTTCGATTTCCGATTTTACAGTAAGTGTGACCTGCCGATTACGATTTTTGCCGATTACGATTTTTTTTTTTTAAAGAGCTGTAACGAAAGCATATGATATTCATTTAAATTATAATCAAATAATTCAACTTTACAGGATCTTCTCAAAACAAAATAATTAAAACAAAAAAATAAAAGTGCATTATAATGTATAATATACCAAACATTAGTATAGTTATACTAACAAAAAACTTAATTTCCTATGACTTTTTTTATAATAAAAGAAAATAATAAACATTACAGATCTTCTCACAACTAAAATAAAGTGCTCTGCACCTTGAAAATGTAGAAATATAACAATAACTAAGCTTACTAACAAATATCTACTTTTCCTCAATGACTTTACAATAGGAAGAATCACCAACAACTTTGTCTCACTGCTAAACACACGCAATCCGAGAAATGACACGGAAACTCACGTGAGACTGGAATTATTATTAAACATGATAGCAAGCAAAAGAAGCTCGTCATACAAAAAGCATGTGCATTTGCAACAAAACTAAGATTATAGAGAAGGATATTTACCTTCTGTACCTTCGTAACTCCTCCCCCAACATCCCACTGCTCTCTCTCATAGGCTGTAAGTAATCGCTGATGTTATTCAGTCAGAGCACATTCACGCGGCATGATTTTGAATCGCAGACAGGTCCAGATATATAGCATGCCAAATATCTCACGGCTGTCGGCGACATGCCGGTGATTCTCTCAGATCGAGTCTTTGATCGTGTACACTGTGTGACAGTCACTCGCGTAAACGAGCACCGATTTGCTTTTGGGCATTTGTCTGTGATTTCTCAAAACCTGTCGGAAAGTCAAAATCGGTGCAGATGTGAGCCTGACCGGCCGGTCACCGATCTGGGCCGGTCATACAAAAAAACGGCCGATTCCGATCACTGAGTGCATTTCTAATTAAATTGGACAAAGACACAAGATGACAAATGACAAACCAAATTATAATCAATGGTGAAATATAAACCTATCGATTTAAAAAACAAAAAAGGTTTTAGGTTTTTTAGGTATAGGTGTTTTTTTTTTATTATTGTAAATAGTTGAAAATGCAGGTTGATAGCTGCAGAAAAAAAATATACCATTAATAAACATCCTTGCAGCTCAAACTAGATCCATCTTTAAAAGGTTTAGAAATGACAGTTGAAAACCATTTCCTCCATGGCGAAAGTGAATGTTCTTTTGTACTTCCGGAGCACCGGTACTCTATCGGAATAAATTAAAGAAGTCCCCTGCGTTGAGTGCTATTTGTGCTAGTCATTTCCCATGGAGTGTGTTCCCAATCAGTCACTGAAGAGGTTTTGCTCTGTTAGAATGAATACTGTTTGATCAGGTCTGGAACAGACTCAGAGTGGGCGATGATGGACAGTCAGACGGACAACACCTACGAACAGGATTTAATTCTTCAAGAGAATAATCTGGTTTAGCACGGAACAGAGATCCCTAAACACACAATTTCTTTCCTCTATGGGGAACGACCATACAGATGCTACTCTTGATGTGGCTTGCTGCCCAAACATTTACCGGAAGAATGACTAACAAAACCATCTATGAGAGCCAACATACAATATATAAAATGAACACATAACTAAACAAATAAAATTACAAGTGCATGCATGACTAATTATATGCATTACGTGAAAGCTGCGTCACATTCTCTGAACAGTCTCAGATTGCAAATCTTCAAAAACATCTTCAGCATCCTCTACACTTCAGGCTTCAGGGACTGTCTGATGGAGATCATCACACTATGCAACACACAAGCACAAGAAACTAAAGAATGACAGAACACACAAAAACACAATGTCCTGGCATTTGCTCTATCAGAGCTCAATTATTTCCATATTACGAAGACGCTCCAGAAGATCAGAGGAGCATAATAAATGGCAATGAGGCGATACTAATGTACCTCTCTTGTGCTCCCCACTTTAAGCTTGAGAAAACACAACAGCCCGACTCTCAGGCCTGGCTGAACACAAACCCTCTTGAAAGAGCCGGGAGTTTAAAAGGGGGGGTTGTGGCTTAGCTATTCATTTTTCCCTCTTCGGTTTTGTCTCGGCAGCCATGCAGCAGCCTGCCTCTTTGAGTTATCGTAGGGCAGTGTGTTCACAGCCTGTTTCTCTTCAACCACCCCCCACCAATTGTTCCCAGCCTGTCTGCCACAGGAAATTACACTTCCACCTTCAGGCCACGCACGAGCAGGCAAGGCCTGCTTCCACATGAAGACCAAAAACAGGCAGGGGGAGAGTGGGAGACGGATGCGGCCATACACGTAAGACAGGAGACTGGCTCGGGCAATGTTTGCATCTGGTATTAACATCAATCTCAGATGACCACATGAAAAGAAGCATTCAAGCAAAACAGATTGACGTTCACCTGCCATTAGCATACATCTTTCCTGACTCACTTGCTTTGGATTATGCCTAGAGGAGGCTCTTATGACACTAACACTCCCATTTATATTTCTATTTTTAAGTATTTCTCACAGAAAAGTATTGCATTAAAACATGTTTTGCTATACACGTTTATTCTCTTTGTGTGTAGTGGAACAAACAAAAAACGGGAGAAAAATAAGTTTGACATTGTCTCAAAACTCCAAAAATGGGCTGGACAAAATTATTGGCACCCTTAACTTCATTTTTGGTTGCACACCCTTTGGGAAAAAAAATTACTAATATCAGTCGCTTCCCATAACCATCATTAAGCTTCTTACACCTCCCACCCCTAATTTTGGACCACTTTTCCTTTGCAAACTGCTCCAGGTCCCTGATGGCGCATCTACACTGCATAATACGATACTGTTCAGTACAGCTCACTTATGGGAACAGTACCTGGTACCTGGTCCTTTTTTAGTACCACCTCAGTCAAGGTTCCAAGCGACCGAACCGTTACCAAAACGTGACATGTAAACTCTGATGGTCACTGATTAGCCGGAGAAAATTGTCATTACTGCATCACTGAACTTGCCACACGAGACACAACAGACCTGCTAGATTTAAATCAGCACAGCCAGCGAAGGATCGTACGCAACCGTTTTGTTTGAAGAAACGCACCTTTTTATATCAACCAAAAATAGCAAAACGAACATTGTTGTGTGTTTGTTTGTGGCGTGTTTACAAGGATGTCACGGCAGTAGAGGTGGCACAACTATAACGACACGTGAATAATCCCGCCCACTCTAAAGCGGTACTAAACTGCAGTGGAAACGCAAAGCAAGCCGAACTGAGCCGTGACGTGTCGTAACGAACCGACTCGTTATATAGGCATTATATTGGAAGGGTGCCATTTCACAACATCTCTCCACAGGTGAGATCACAGGATTCAGATCTGGACTTATTGCTGGCCACTTCAGAACTTTTCAGCATTTTGTTGCCATCTATTTCTGGGTGCTTTTTCAAGTATGTTCAGGGTCATTGTCCTGCTGGAAGACCAAAGATCTTGGATGCAAACCCAGCTATCTGACAATGGGCCCTACACTGCGACCTTCTCCATATTCAGAAGTTACATGAATAAAGTCTGTCCAGCTGCAAAGGAAAAAGAGAAAGTTAGATTAAGGCTTGAGGAAACAACCACAGCCATGTCCTCTTTTCACATTTATAATAACACAGATTTGTCGCAATTAAATGTTCAAGGTGAATCAGAGCACGTGTAAGATAGAAAAACCCTGAGTGACACTGATAGGGATAATAAAGGACATTAAAAGCATCAAACCAAAGGCACAAAAATGTGGCTGATTGAAAAGGCAAAAAAGAAAACAGGTCAAAGCAAAGCGAAGAGGCTGCCAAATCAAGTAAAGTAACAAACATTTAAATAAATAAAAAACATCTCTTCAAGCCGAAAGGTCTTGATTTCCAAATGGAATCTCATTACTTGTCTCTCCAGGCGGCAGGAAAACTATTAACATAACAGCTGGATTTAGACAGAGGGGAGTATGACCATGAGGGAGAGACTGAGCCGGGGCCTGGAAAAGAAAAAGTGAGCTGAATAGACATGTCAGAGTAGCAGGGGGGAATAAAGAAAGTGATGTGAGCACGGATGACAGGAGGGGAAGCGAGGGATGTGGAATGAGAGTGTGAGAGACACAATAACTTTAAACCTTTCACCTAATCCACAATAAGACAAGCAACAACATGCCAGGAAATTATCAGATCTCGGAGAAGTACATAAAAAAAAAAGAATACATGCATAAACATTACTGCTTTTACAGTAACCATTATTGTAGGATGAACAAATGGAACAAAATGCCTTCTTCGTGTCATTAGTTCAACACACTCAGGAAATGACATTTCCTGTATGAAAACCGTGGCATCTTAGTTTAAGAGTTTAGTTTAAGGGATATTCCACTTTTTTTGGTGGTACTTTTGTACTTGGTTGTATCTGAAATCTGCATGTTTTTTTGTTTTGTTTTTTACACTAGCACAAACATTTGGGTCAAATATTTTTAGTTGCTTTTAAATAAGTCTGTTTTGCTCATCAAGACTGTGTGCATTTAATCAAAGTATACATCAAAAGTACGCAGTATAATCAACTTTTATATCTAACTTTTCTTTTTTCACTGGAGCGCCAAGCACCAGCGCAAAATTTTCATATAGGCGATATTGACATGCAAATGATTAAAACCGTGTCTACACTGAACGAGACTGTTGTTGCGCTGCGCTGCAACAGCTAAAGTCTGTCTACAGTGGACACAACAAAGCAACCGTTTGAAATCATACCCTGTCTCAATACGTCAAATAGAAGGCAGCATTAATTTTCTGTTGGTAATATGCTGTGCCCCATTCAGTGAAGACAGCAGAATAGGTTCTATTGTATTTTTCCCCCCTGAACGGTTGATTTTTTTTGTCGCACTATTGAGAAATTAGGTTGCACGCTAGAGCCCTGTATATAGACATATTTTTCTGCATATGTTGAAAAGAACAGTGTTTGTCCTTGTTAAAATAAAAAAATTTAAAGAAAAACTAAAAAAAAAAAAAAAAAAACAGCACTGACCTAAACTTTTATTTTAATTTATTGTAATTATTATTTTTTATAAAACAGCCGAATGCACATTGAAGTGTTAAGTAGATAAAAAAAGCTACAGTGGATAGAATCATTATAACTCAGTAAGGGCTTAAATTTGGGTCTGTTCTTCTTTATATACACACACAGAGGAGAATGTTACTCTTTCTGTGTTTTAGGGACCATACAAATTTGGAATGATATGTGGGCTTAAAAAAAAAACAGGAAGAACAAAAAACAGGAAGATGACTGATGAATTCCAGACCGAGTCAGCATTTAAACTTAAAGTCTAAATCAAGTCAAAAATCTCAACAGTTTCATAGCCTTTAGTAAAGTGAAACTGGCCAAAGATGATTTCACATTCTTTTAACCCAAAGCAACTTACAAGCGGGCCTACGCAAACCACAAGCACCCTCTGCTCCACAAGATAATTGTGAGAAGCATTTGATTTCGGTGAATCTCTAGACTGCATCAAGCCGCAACCTTTGTGTAAACATATTCTTAATCAATAGGTTGCCGCCACCCCGAGCACTCAGGAAAAAGCAGAAGTCTTGACTAGATTTAGTGCGGAAGTGCTGTCCATAAGACTCAAGCAGAGACGCTCTCTATAAACCCTTCTTGTTTAATTTGGTTGTTCCGAAGCCCTTATCTTTAACACGCAGTCAGCAATATAAGTGACAATGTCTTTTCCAGCTGTGAAAAGTGAGAAGGAAATGTCCTTAGGGAACAAAAACAGTCTCAAATATGAACTCCTGCCAAGTTTCCTCCCTTTCAGCTTTTATTATAGCACAGAGAGGAATAGAAAGAGAGAAAAAGGAAGCCGATCAACGTTACATAAATACCCAAAATACCCAAAACCTGCGACTCATTTCAAGAGTTCCGTAAGGAATAAATGCTAGCACTGACTGCATTTACAGGTACAAACTGACACATGCCCAATTAAAACACATGGGTTTACATACACAAGAACAGAAAAAGGAATGTCACATCATTCAGCCATTGATCCGTAAGTCAATAGGTGCTCAGCCTCCAGAAGAAGCTGACGCATTAAGTCATTAAACGTATTTTATGCCTTAACACACACTTGAAGATATAGGCAAATATTTACTCTTACGCACTCTCACAAGCAAACACACACTATAAATCAATACAATAAAACCCGAAGGACAAAAGTGCATAAACTTTGGTTGGCAAATTCATCTTTATATGCCTTAATTTGGTTCATAAAAATAGCAATGAAGCCCTGTCATCCCAGAGCTTAACCGTTATATTAAAATGTGGCCAACAACAGCACAAATATACTTGTATAGCAGTGTATCTCATGTATAACATTTGAGATACCTTCGAAAATAGGAATATTAAATGTGTACGCATTGTACGCCATCTATTTCCAAGAGCTGCAACTCTATCACTGCACATTAAGGGAGAGGAATATAAAACAAACATATAGAAAAGAAAAAAACAACAGAATATGCAAATATGAATCTGAAAATATGGATTGTAACATGGCTGCAGTGACATAGAATTTGAGAATACATTTACTTGCTTTAAAACCAGAAATAAAGTATTGGTGGTCACAAATGTAATGGTGCTTTTCATTTATAAGTAAAAACAAAATTACAATTTATAAAAAATTACAAATAAAGCATTTACAGATTATTTAATACTTTAAACTATGCACATATTTAATGTTAATCATATGACTAATATGCTTCAATGGCTTTTGTCTTAATACAGTCAACTACGAATTACATAAAATCAAATAAATAGATGTTGGCTATTTTCAATTCAATATTACAAAATATAATCACCAAATTGCTCTCACCAATATTTATCATAAAATAGCTGTCAGGTAATAAATTCATGGTTTATCCAAAAATGAATCTTCTGTAATCATTCACTCACCCTCAAGTAGTCCCAAACCTGTATGAATTTCTTTGTTCTACCAAACACAAGGAAAGATATTTTAAAGAAAGGCTGTTTTGGGTCACCATTGACTTTCATAGAAGGAAAAAAAAATACTATGAAAGCCAATGATGACCAAAACAAACTTTCTTCAAAATATCTTTCTTTGATTGTTTGGCTATATCTTATTTTTAAGGGACACTCACTTTTGTGGACTTAGATAAGCTAGATAAACACTACCCAACAATCTATGCATTAGGTCATAGTACAGGACTCTTATTAGGGCTGACATTTGGGCCGGGGCCAGAGAGGTTATGTGTAGAAGGACACAGGAACTGGAGTTTTAAAGATGGCTGACAGCAAGAGTGTTGACACTGTGCACCATCTTCACCTCCTCCTGCATGATCTCTTACAGTAAACCCTACTGCTGGTTCACAGCCAGCCTCGGAGACAGTGAATCCTTGGCATCTTGGCAGGACACTGGAAACTTTGCCTCATGGAAACAGCATGGTGCTGAGCTCAAGCATCACGATGCCTCCAGTGGAGCCATTTTGAATCTCGACCATATGGACCGTCCTTTTCATTTCAGCTTCTTGACTCTGCAGATGCCATGCTTGCTCTACGCTCCACGGCGCATGGTGCTGAGATCAGAGAGTGTTACAGATGGTTTGAATTTAATAATTAACTGATTACATGCTATGAACCGTGAATTATTAGGCTTTTTAATGCCAGAATGCAATCTACGTTTAAAGTAGGCGGGAGGGCTAATGTGTGAGGAGGTCACAGTGTGAGAAACGAATCAGAGAGACGGCAAAAGAAAAGGAGAAACAAAACAGCAAACAAGTCCTTCAACTAGGAAATCACCTAATCATTACCTGCAGGGATCTGAATGTCTCAAACTTTTTTTACTCGTATCCCTTTTATTATTCGTTGCTTGTTTCTACCCCTCTTTAGTTTATCATGATTCATTAATGAGCAGGACTTTCTAGCCATGATGCAGGATCTGCTCATTTACTTTCTATGCTGTTGCTGTTTGAGCTAAAATGCCTGATCATGAGTCAGGTCAGAGCACTAAACCCCACTTAAGCCCAGTGGACGGGAGGCGAGGTGTAGAAGCGTCCTTAGGACTGAAGAGCACTTGACTGGAGCACAGCGGCACTGAGACCACAAAGCGTGGCAAAAAGCTGCAAAAAGCCAAGCAAGAGAAAAGTATGTGTGCACTAAAGAGAAAGATTAAGGCACAGAGCAGCAAGGAGACTTGTAAGAGGGCTGGATGTAAGTGATAGCCACATGGAGCAGTCTGGGAGGAGTTGGAGGACAAGACTGAGACTTAAGGTAAGAAATGATAAAATAAGAAAATGATAAGAGACTGATATTTAGCCCCTTCAAAAGATACACACATGCAATGCTCTTCTTGGCACTGTTCAGAGTCGGAGCCCATTCAGTGAGAAAAGTCTATAGCCATTAGCAAGACATAAGGAGACTTAGGATCAGGCTCTTTTCACAATGTTTCTGAATCTTCCTGGAAATTCAGGGGGGTGGAAAGGATTGGTTAGGGTCAGAATACCAATGAATAGGCTGTACAACAGTGCAAGATGAGAACAATGATGGACGGATAGCTGGAAACGAAAGACAACACAATAACGTGAATGAAGGAGAAAGCATGAGGGAGCTATAGAGAGAGGGAAAATGAAATGGCAATAAAAGAAAACATTCGCTCTATGAGGGCAAGTCCAGACTTGTGAAACTACCAACCCCTGTCACTCTAGCAAGATAGCAGCTAGCCTATTAAACACTGTGCGCTGCTATAATCTGCTCGGTGTTTGTATCAGCTACACTTCTATCCCTCACAGAGACCGACTCCAGCAAGTGTGATGGAGAATGTGCAGAACTGTTGTCAGGGTGACAAACCTGTTGGCATGGTAACAAACAGGTCAGGGTTTGGATGCTAGGGGTTAAAATCCATAGATTTGTACTGGTTAAGAGGAATTTTGGGCACAAGTGTGTTGAGAATTCAAAACACTAACAATTATCCCATCCCATATTTCACTTCACAACTATTAAATACACACAAGTTTATGTTAAAAACATACAAGTTACAAAAACAGTCAGTTAAGTCCTTGAGGGCAAACAGTTGAGAAAGAAATAGAATAGAATTATATACAATAAAATACAATAAGTTCACTGCTATCTTGTCTCCTCAAAGTCTGAGATTCTAAACAGCGCTCTGTACTCGTCACTGCAGCCAAGGGCAAAACAGTAAGCATGTTTTGCTTGAACATTTGCCATGGAAAAACACAATGGCGACACATGTAGAAATGTTTGGATTAAGTGGCTAGAATATTATAATAATATCCCCTTTCTACATCATGAGGTGGATGAAATCTAGACTGCTTTTTCCCCTTCAAGCTTGCAAAGAAAGGCTAATCAAATATGTTCTAATTCAAACGTTCTGTTTTTTCTTGTTTTCGTACATGATTATAGCACTTAAACATGGAAAAAGTGTCTGATTTTCATGATATATATCCTTTAAACTCTCAAGCTGCCTGAAAATAGTCTCTAAGTTATCATACCACAATGTTCAGTAGGGGCCGGGCTTTTGTAATGGTGTCTCTACGCGTGCAGACATGTCAACGCTGGAATGCAGCCACAAAGCCCTGTGCTGCCACAACCTCTTACAGCTGGAGCGGTCACCATAGACACAGTAGGGTCACAGTGAGGTCAGCAGGGTTAAAAAACACCAAACCTCACTAACTACATCAAGACACGCAAGCCAAACATCACAATTGCGCTTTCCTCCTGGACCTGAATTCAAAGCACTCAAACTGACAACACAAGCCGGGAGCAGAGAGAGAAATCATACGGGGAAAAAAACACAGGAGGCGGAGCACAAACTCAATTCCTCAGAGTTGCTGTAAAAACCCAGAGGGCTTGAACCAAAACACACATGAAAAATGACTTGGCATGAGAACAGCATAAAAACGGCTGCGGTCCCCTGCTCTCATGCGTGGTGACCTCCATAGTGAGCCACTGTAGGCAACTAATCAGCAGGCTGCCAGCAGGCTGTGCTACAATCAGTATTTTGATACATCGTGACACATTCTCAATAATGTATATATTGCATCATGACATATCAACCAGACTAGAGGTAGCAAGCTCATTTCAGGTTGAAGGCCGTGTATGGGAAAACATGTGGGCCAAATTACTTGGTTAAAAAGTAGTGCGCATGCAAACATACTGAACGAAGCTTTTTCAAGGTAATGAAGTTGGCATCGATCAATGTTCCCTCTAAGCTGCTCATGTACATGGCCGTGTACTTTTGAAGTTATTCCTGCATAGACGGACCTTACAGAAGCACGCTCCAAATATGGAGGAAAAAAGTGAGACATTTCTAGACGAACCCACACAAATTAAATGCATTTCAACTGCACCTTTTTTTCAGTATGAAGTTCAGAGAAATGAATAATGTATGACAGAATTCATTCATGAATAGTACTAATTCATAGCCATGTATGCGAAAGCTGCCATACTTTCCATTCTCAAAATTATCTTGTCCTTATAACTAAAACACAGTCATGCTTACATTCAAAAAACAACACTCTTCCTTGAGTGATATCTCTCAGTTATAGATCATCAGTGGGGTTGACTAATAATCATATTGGTAATTTAGTCGATGACTGATATAAATTATAAAAATAGACTTAAATGGGTGTGTTAATGTCAAAACTGAAAACACTATAATTTGACAGAAACTACACCAAACACAACACAGACTACTTTTCAATATCACTCCAATCACATAGGTGGCATCTCGCCCTCGCTCTTTTTTAAATGAGTTATTTAACTGAGTTAATTTATGATGAATGGTTAATTGGTTAATTTTGTAATTAAAGTAATTTATGAGTGATTTATTAATCATGTATCATTGACTCGCACATTTTACTATTTACGCACTATTATGTTTGTTAACACTTTCCCTGCCAGCTTATTTTTAATTATCAAGCAAAATACATTCAGATATCACATTCTTTCACCTGCAAATAATTGTATAAATAATTGAAATTGCATTCAATACAACAGAATAAATGAAAAGGCACACACATATATACACACTATTTATATATAGATCAAACACACATTAATTTTCTATGGGTTATCGATCTATCAACGACATAACTAGTCAGGTTGTGTCTGTAAAAGCATCTCATGAGTTCAAGTACACATATTAGAGGGAATAGTTTGCTTCTATCCAACACAGGGACTTAAAACTGTTACTGTCTTGCATCTTTGTTCTTGGTTTGGTTAATGTTTACAGTTTGGTTTGTTGGGTCACATTGGTTTCTCTCCACTTGTGAACCACTCTGACTGATTATTTTGATAAATTGATAAGAGCTCGATTGATGTGTTCATGTTAGCCTGCCTAAATGAACTGGAGTAAATGAAAGCGAGAACAAGTGCCAGGTTCTAAAACAAACTTCCAAATGACCCAGGTGTGAAAACACCCTGATGTCAATCAACTGTAATAGAATAATACCTTTCATGTGTGGCCAAAATAAAAAGATCATTTAAACATAAGGTAAAAAAAAATACAAACCCAAAGTAGGACATTCTACCATACTATCAAGACAACACAAACATCAACAAAAACAGGCCAGCACTTTAAAGAAATCCTCTACATTTAAATCCACAGATTTTCATTCCTTTTCTTTTATAGGGCTGCTGTGAGTTTTTGCAGTGGTATTATAAGTCGCTCTTTGGTTATTAAACAGGAGCCTACTAACTCGGTCTGTGATTCGGCTCTCAAAATCCAAAATCCAAAACCTCTGGGAGAAATGAAAAGGAAGACTGAATGGAAAAGTCCTGCAAGCTGAAAAACACTGTTAAAAGCAGGGAGGCAGATTGGATAGAGGGATTTGTGACAGACCCCCAGTGTGTGACTCACAACGGGAGGAGGGTCCTTATGTTTCTTTTTGACATCCAGTGCCACCCATTTAATCTTATTTTCCTCCAATGTAGAAAGGAACGGATGATGAATTCAATAGAAGACCATTATTCTCAACAGTACAACACACTGTCCCAACACACACACACACTTTAGTGTAGCACACACCTGCTGGCAAAAAGGCCGCTACAGACGGACTTCCTACTGAGAGCAGACAAAACGGGGTAGGGAAACTAAACACTATTTTTAAATTAGAAAAACCAATCTATTCCTTGCATTGCCTGGCCATCAACAATTAGAAGAAAAAGTATAACTCAAAAGGCCACGTTGCTGTATTAAAAACTAACTTGCAGATTTACATTTTCCCAGAGCACAGTACAGTATGCAAAACTTTAATGAGACTATGACTGTTCTTTTACTGTACTGTTCTCATGTTCTGCTTATATGCATGCAATGATCTTTACAGAATTAAGCATATTTATGAGTGTTTGGTTGAATTATGCAGTTTAATTGGTTTGTGGCAAAATATCTCTTTTTAAAGAATAAAAGACAGGATTTCTAGGGCTCAGATAAGATATATTTTTATAAGATAAGATATTTTTTTATATAACATTTTCAATATATAATGATATATGATTTCCCTTCATTTCAACCAAATTGCAATCCCTAAAAAGCATATTCAAAATTTACAATTCAAGTAAAATGTAATAAAACTAGTTCAATATGATCAAGGTATGTTTGACATACGTACCATTTTATTTGAAATGAAGTCTCTTATACAGGCTTTTTTTCATTTCATGTTTTCAGTGTCACATAATAATTTTAATTTGCTAATTTGATGCACAATTTTGTTGTTGAATATTATAAATTTTATTATTATTATTACTATTATTATTATTTCCAACAACTGTTAAAACACTCTAAATCTACCAATGCCTCTTATAAATGCATAAACAAAAATAGCTGCAAAGAAGGCCTTCAAGACATGTCTTCAAGCAAAGGAAACAAGACTTCACCTGTAAGTCAGCCAAGTATAAATGGTTGGCTACCCAAATGTCAGGACAGTCACGCTACCTCCCTGTCATGTCTGTGACAGCTGCACAAACGTCTACCAGTTGATCTACTGAATAACCTCATTCTGAGCTGCCTCCAACACAGATGAAGTCAGCTGAAAGAAAGAGTAAGGGGCTACAGGATAGAAAAAGGGTATTTCTATGAGAGAGCAGTCCTCTAATTGGAGATTCTAGCCAAAATCTCTAAACAATGGTGCCTCAAAGCAGCAAGCAATAAGGGTTTGGATTCAAGAGAGAAAAGTGCCAGCCAGGATGGCACCCTGCTGGGTGAAAGGACGGCCAGCGAGTGACTGATACCGCACTAAGCAGAAGCGACAAAAGAACCATTTGGTACCACTGACACTAAATGACATTCCAATATGGAGGATTAATTTTTTGATGGCCCATGCATGCAAAGCCTTCCTTCATCCTGCTGGTATTTCGAAAAGATGAGAGGAAAAAGAGAGTTTGTCCTAGTATGTTCTCGAAAAGACATGACGGTCCAATGGGTCTATATTAGGGGTGGGACAAAGTATTGATATGAGGACATGTCTTTCCTTCTCCGCGCGATACAAGAATCAATATCCGGTGCCAAATATCAATATTTTAATGAATACAATAAAAGCACTAAATAGATTTCCCTGCGCCCAGCATCTAAAAATCTGTGTCTCACTTCCTTTCCAAAGCGATCTGAACAACCATGAACCGTATTTTCAATGAAGTTGGGGAAGCAAGAGGAACCAAAAGGATAAACAGATTCCCATCCCAGCCACTGTATTAGCTGTACTACTTTATTATGTTTATGGAAATGAAAAAAAAAACATGGAGCAAGTATCAGCGTGGACCAGAAGCACAATCACGTTATTGCAGAGCGCATATTCAGTCCAGTAGTAGCATAACCTCTCAGCTCGGATGCTGTCAGTGTGTCTAGTTTTATGTGAACAAAACTGGATGCTATCCATCTCTCTCTGATATAACAATGCACAAACATAAATCTGCACCCATATGGCATTGACAATAAAAAAAGGTTGGTTAACACACAAAGAAGTGTACGATTTTAATGAATTCAAGAATTAAATTATTAATTTATTTTAATGTTAAATCGAAGACATTGTGATGTATCATTATAAGATTATCTAGCAATACATAAATTAATCGCAATAATCGCTGTATCATGATAATATTGCACCGCAAGCCTATTGTGATTCGTATAGTGAAGTACACTACTATTCCCACTCTTAGTCTAAAACAATATGCTTCTTAATTCAAATGAGATATTAAACACGATGAGCATGATTAATGCTCAGCTCTTTATAAATCTTTATAAATTCTGAGACGGGTAAAACAAGTAAGTTGAGCTCAGAGACATGTAAAAAGGCCAAACATGTGACAACTCCGACATATAAAATTCTACATGTATAATAAAAAACCCACCTGAGACTGAATTTCTCACAATGACAGGGGTACAGTGTGGGCTGTCTGAAGAGGCTCTGGAAGAACATGAGTTTCCATTGTCAAATGGTCAGGAGCAGCAACCTATTAAAACAAGAAACACTTTATAAGATTATAGCGCTCAGAACAGCACTGTAACAATCACATTTACTACACTCAACAGGGTTTACAGGCTTGATCTTTATAGCCCTTCAGCGACCTTATCAAAGACATTAATGAGAAATATTTGTAGTTTTCATATTTTGTTTTTCCTAGACAGTGTTGTACTTAGCATGCAAGGTTTGTTCTAGCTGCCTGTCCTGGAAATTGCCACTTAAGTGATAAGAGCACGAGCTGAGAACATGAAAGCAACTATTGGCATTGAAGACTTGAATAATTGTCCCAAGCTTACTGGGTAAGTATTGTTTATTTGTTATACTTCAAAACAGAATATATATGTATAAATAAAGATTAAAAAAACTGAAAAAAGATAGCAAGTAAGGAAGTGTGAGACTTGCAGTCTCGTGTAAAAATATATGTTTAATACAGTTACTCTACATGCTTCCTGAGTTTGTGTTTATGGTTTTGTGAACTTTAGAGGCATTCAGCAATCAGTTTCATTTCACAGGAGTAAATCTTCTCAGGTTTGGCAAGGAATAGTAGAAAGGATATAGCACAAGCTAACCACAGTGACAAGGCCTGCCTCTCTAAGCAATGCAAAATGGCGCTCCTGCTCTGCATAAGCACGCTTCCGCGCTGCCTCCGTCCGCGAGACGAGCAATTGGAGTATACCCGTGCTGACACGTACGGTGTGAAACCGGCCGCTGCCCGCGCAAAACCGCATGTGACGTGCTGTGAGTGATTGTGTGTTATCTCAAGATCAGACGAGTTATGCTCATCTAATGTCCTTGAAAATGGTGGGGGGGTCAAATCTAGATTGCGATCTTTTAAAGATTAATTGTGCAGCTTTAGTGTGTAGTTGCTGTTTTTTTAAATGCATTTCTCAAACGATTAGCACATTGAATTATTCTTTCTCCCCCATAATCAGTTCCTGGAACATCAAAGCACATGGCATAACCCAGTTTGGTAGCTTGTAAACAACCAAATGCATGCCAGATTATGCCCATCAATTACTCCCTCATCACATCCAATTAAAACATCTGGGATTAAGGGATTTATGATTATGATCTTCCATCGATCCAAATAAAGCAGGTGACAGCTGATAACCAAATAGCAAAAAATACACAGTTTAAATGTTAACCATATGTGATGCAAATGCTTTAAATCTCTAGAAAATTTAGCAATGCTGTTACATGAAGGCAGTGTGGCATAAAAATACGATGTTTCCTGTTTGTCACTCTCCACAACCTTGAATTCGCAATAATACATTGCTCATTAATACAAGAGCTCATTAAACTTGGAAATGTATGCTTCAACTCTCAACATCAGAGAACAGCAGTCTCTACAGGTGCACAATCTGTAAATGTAAATCATGCCAAAAAAAGCCCAGGGCCTGAATCGTGGTCCCCGTGTACCCTGCTATGTGCACACCTACACACAAATTAGACTTTGTTCAATGAGCACTCTGCATTTCTATAGGAGCCCAGCAAGTCCCATTTGTTTACATGGCACTAATTAAGTGTGCTTTAATGGAGGAGCAAAAGTGCCAACAATGAGTCCCTGTGTTGGGAATGAGGGAACGTCTCAGGTTCTGTTCGTCAGTCCTGAAAATTAATCCAGCTATATTGTTTCTCTGTGCCTTTATCGTTATGGTTATGCATGGACTTTAAAATAGAGAATACATTTTAGAACTATATCTTTATTTTTATCTTTAAGGTAAAAGTGCTTGGTGTGAAGGCCGTAAGTCCACAAATTGAATAAACAAACACAAATGTTACATCCAACATAAAGTAAATTAAAATAACAATTTAGACTCAAAACTACTCAGATGGAAATAAATCCCACAAATGTTTTGATGAAAATAAAAGGGATTTTTTGCACCCCCCCAACCCCAAAAAAGTGCATTTATAATGAATGACTTTTCTGTTATGATGAGCTTTCAAGCTTTGATTTGTCAAACACAGGCCTTTTTTCATCATCCAACCATATCACAGTGGATAAAAATAAAGTCTCACTACTAATATATACATTACAAATAAGTTACATTACACAAGCAAAATGCATTACGAGTGCCATTTCCGGTTGACTGTAAGAAGCTGTGCAGAAAAAGGATCATGTCAAGACTGTTTACAGTGGACAGAGCAAAGGTTTCATCTTTGAGCGATATGAATCTTGAAACAGTTGAGCATGTTATGAGTGCTTCTCTTCATTTGCAATGCAACAGAAGTATAGCAGTTTATTCCGCCAAGAGGCACAGAGACCATATCTTGTCATTGGCTAATAGCATCTCTCATCTCATCCGGCTGCCAACTGGAATTTCAGCTTGTTTGGTGATGGTCCAGACCAAGCAGCAGAGCTCTTTCCAAAATGATAACCACGCGGGACACAGAATACAACCATATTACCAAAAGACTATGAGCTGTGGATGAGCCTGCATTGGCTTAAATACCAAAACAGACGAAACGGGAAATGAAAAACCTGCGGTGTCTAAATTACGCATGCAGAGTGGAGGGACACAAACAAGAGGAAAAAAAAAAAGAGGTGAATTTTTTTTAGAGGAGTGGCTGATTCTTGTTTTGTGCTTCTGATGGCAGTGTAATAAAACATGCATGCTACTCAACAGAGAGGAAGAGGCCAGTAAACAGAGAAGCTCATCACGCTTTTCTCCCTCCTGTGGAGTGCTGCAAGGGTAGAAAGAGAACAAGACGGAGAGAGAGCATAAGTGGGAGAGCGAGCTGTGACTGCTTGTTGCAGATCCTGCTGTTTATCCGCCAGCCTGCCTCCACACTGCGCTCATTCAGTCTGAAACAAAGCCCGATCAGCCGAGAGGCTCTGCTAGGACACGCACTACAAAACGGGAACATCAGAGAGAAGAACAGAAATGGACAGAGAGACAAATGGACAGAGAGGGCTAAAAGACAGAGACACCATCTCTAGACAGAAGCAAATGCAGCTTTGAAGGAAACCAGCAGCGAAAAAGAAAAGAAAAGCAACATTCGTGCAACATTTTCAAATGTTTCAACAGCAAGTGAGTCATTCAGGCTAAAACGAGTGTGTTTGCTCGGCCCAGACACCTCAGGTATTGAGGTTGGAAGTCTCAGAGGATGTGTTCTGTCATCGGCTATGGGATGACCACCAAACTCAGCGTCAATCCAGCAGGGCAGCAGTGCACTGACAAAACGGGAGTAAAAGGATTCTGAAATTGCTTGACATTAACATGGGGCACTAACTAAATAAGTGGCTTGAGTAAAAGAAAAAAAAATCCAATTATTGTTTTGAATAAACTGACAGCCAGTGAAGGACAGGGCTTCACATTGACTTCAGGCCAGTTATAATAAGTCTGTTTATTAATATAAATAAATGTCTTGGGCGATATATATCGAACGATATATTATGCGCATCTCATCAGTGAAGCCGGTTCTTTGATTAGCGCTAAAACTCCATCAGCTGTTAAATGCAGCGGCAGTTTATGAACAGAGCCGTACATCGCTGACAAGCTACGCGTTAGTTTCGCGGGTGATTCAATGGGGCAGCTTCTTAGTGATCTATGGATCTGTGTATAAACTGGCGTTTAAAAACAGCTGACAAAGATTTACCACTAATCAAAGAACCGGCTTTACTGATGAGATGTACATTATATATCGTTCGATGTATATCGCCCAGCCCTACGTTATCATCTTGCACATAAACACAAAAAAGCAGATGATACCGATGCCACTACCAGCAGTCAGACGAGCATAAAGGATTTTACCGTCAGACAGATATGTGACAAAAGCAGGGCAGAGAAGATGACGCAGTTAATGGCAGAAATGACAGCAGAAGACTTGCTGGCTATTTGTTTTGTTGAAGGTTTTAAACGTTTAATGAATTACGTTGAGCCCAACTATACTGTCCCGTCGCGGAAAACGGTCACTGCAAGGATTAATGCTATATACGAAAAATGGGCTTGTTCACTAAATGACAGTCTGTTGAAGCCAGCGCAGGTCTAACTGTAAATAGACTCCGTACTCGGCTTTCATTTGAGCACGTAGACCGACTGATCTTTTTAAATAAAAATATGCCGTCCTTATGTTAAATTTTCTTAGCCATGCATTGTAAACGATTCAGGCTGTATTTGTTTTAAGTTCAAGCAGCATTTTGTGTAGATAAACACAATTTGTAATATAACATTTACATATTTATGTATCTTGGCTATGTGATTAATTTTATATAAAATGCGTCATGAAGAAAAAGCACTTCAATTTCACCTCATGCTATTATTTCTTTTAAAAGTTTACTGTATACTGTGACGCAAACGCCCCGCCCCTTGCTTAAACTCCACCCCTGATTAATCGAGTACTCGTTTCTCAAACCTGTGGATTACTCGAAACTAAATATGGTCAAAAATACCGATCCCTAGTTAAAAGGTAAACATATGAACACACGTGCATAAAATGTAACACATGAACAATCATAGATTACAAAAAAAAATAATAAAAATTGTGTGGTGAGGCTAGTAAAAACGTTTGGCAGGTCACAAAAAATATTAGTGAACAACGGCAGTGTGTAGTATATACAGCTCAATGTGAAATCACACACCTGATGGCATTTACCGCTGATTACAGGACCAGGTTTACTGACAAAACGCACAAACATATCGACCGATCTGGATCGGTGCATCCCTAAACAGCACTGTGTCATGTTGCTGTGGATTCGCAATACTCTACAGTGCGTGCAAATTACTTGCATATGCGACTAAATGTTCATGCTGGTCAACTGTATTTTCTCTATTACTGCATTGGCTGCCGAACTGTCATGCTAATTTCACACCAGACACGATTTGCCCGAATAAATCATGCTATTCGTGTGTAGTTGGACGCATGAACATTTTGAGTTTACTCACTTCATTCATGCGTGAAATTCGCTTCACAGCAAACACAAATTCGAGTCATGGGAGGGGCTTCTGCCAGGCGGATCCGGATAGTAGTTAGACATGTGGTAAAATTAGTTTTGAGTATATCTGATAGTAGGGGTGTGAACCTACACCGGTCTCACGGTTCGGTTACGGTTATTATGTCATCAATTCGGTTCAATACAATATCTCGATGCATTGACGATGCACTACATACTCAAATTTCAATTTTAATTCACATGTTATATTTTTTTTATATATATCAACGATATATCAACTAAAACTTTAATTTCACCTTATCAATGAAAACACTTCTTGAACAAATGTATAAACATGAAATTATAATTTATAAATCAAAGTAGCATTTAGAGGAGCAATGAGAGACACTGTCGGATTGCTCTCTTCTGACATCAGTTATCAGCTTCAGTTATCAGATTTCTCAAGCCAAGACATTGCTGTTTGACTTTTAGACCGTGGCTGTGGTGCTGCAATGGAGCCTGAGAAATGTTGATATTCGGCGGATTTTGGCCAAAAGCCGGGAGAGCGCGGCCAATTTAGGCCCGTGCTGTGATGGCAGATTCACTGTACGCGCAAAGCATTTACCGTGAGCGAATGTTCGAATGTTACGAATTGAGCTTCACCGATCATCTTCAACGCATTATCTGTCACAAGCTCTACCTCTTTTAGATCATCAGTTTAGATAAAGAACAATGCACTGTGACTTGAATTCAGCGCATAAGCGGCCCAGAAAAAAGGACTCGGCGCCGAAACTATCGTGGCACAGTCGTTCCTGCTCTTCTCCTGCTACACGCTGCCGCGCCGCAGCCCATGCGTGCTGTGTGAAAGCTGCCATATGTTAACATGGGCCCCGAAAAAATATGTGCTGCTTACGCCCTGCTCACCGTGCAGTATGAAACCGGCGTGAGCCATTGTATTCTACTGCGACAGAGCGTGTATGTGGCAAATTACATCAGAAGCGTCTGTACGTTATAACCGGTTATGGTCTATTACTGAACCGATACCGAATCATCCTCGTCTGCACCGCGATGCATTGTGGAAACGATTAATTTTGACACCTCTAATATATATATTAGACACTTCTCCCACGAAATGAGACGAGACACTGAGTTCACAAGACAAGATTTTTAGACTTTATAAAATAAATCCTCAATGCTAAAATATATTGGGAAAAATTGTATTTTATTCAACAAAAACTTTCTAAAAATGTAGGGGCATTTTGTAATCAACTTTTTGAAATTAAACTATTTTAATGAATAACATGCAGTAATAAACAGCATGTGGACACTGCAAGATATTTAACCACAAAATGACAGAAGTACAGTAATTACACAAAACTTAAAAACAGTATAAATAAATAAAAACAAACAACACAAATATCCACAAATATAAAAGCAGGGTAAGCGTTTTTTTCCCAAAAAGCTTCAGAAAACAAGAGTCGGGCGGAACAAACTTGTCTACAGCAAACACCGCGCCAGCTTAAAGGCCAAAGTATACTTCAGCCGTCTGCATTTACATCATTTTCATCTTCAGGAGGGCTTGCGGACACCCGCGCACCCTGTCCGTGTGCAGGCAATTTTTCAAATCCACGTACAACTTGTGTGGATGCGTGAGAAGAATGCTAAAAGAGAGCCACTCAAGTAGGTGGCATGTGTCCAGCTCGTCCGTCCGCACTAATCCACAATTGCGTATAATCTGAAAACTGCGGATGCGGCTGTGCATGAGACAAAACGCAGAAAGTGAAGTAAGTCTGGGCCCTAAGTCTGCCTACACTGGACGTGATAAAGCGACCATTGAAAACCATTTGGAATTCATGTCAGCACGTCATAAATAGAACACGGCAGCAGTTTCCTGTCAGAGATTTGTTGTGCTGCTTCATTCCACTGTTGCGAGGACCAGTCTCATCTCGCCACACCCCTAATAAATATATAATTCAATTAAATATTTAATTTAATATATGATATTATTTTATATATTCATTTAAATATATAATATAATATAATATAATAATATTAAGGTGTATAAATATATTATAAAATGATTGTTTTATATTTAATTTAATTTAATTTAATTTAAGTAGTGTTTTTTTAATGCTTTAACTTTTTTAGTTACTAGAACAACCCTACTTTTAAACAGCCTTGACCTCTGTAGTGTGCATTTATGAAATGCTCCCTCGGTAGGCAGCAGCACACTAGGATTTGGAAATCTTCAGATTTACATGAACACTGTGTCACTCTTGGTTTGATCACAGTGTTTGGAGAGATCATTCTTGCGTGTTTACACACTTTTCAGCTTCTGTCTTGCTCAGACATGTTTGTCACACAGACACGTTTCAGTGATCTCAAACCTTTGAAGTGCATCGATGTCATTGGTGATTGAATCTGATGGTTTGCAGTAATTAAATATTCAGAATATTAAGCGGCGGGTGGCTTAATGCGCCGTGATTAAATCTCTATTCACACACGAGTAGCTGGCGGTTGATGGATGACGTCCTGCGTATTGTTTTATCCGGATGATTCAGTGAGATTGGACATGACGTGGTTTGTACAGGCCGTGAGTGTAAAAATGATGAATTTTGTTGATGGAGGCCAAGAGAGCGACGCAACATCAGGACCTCCATATTAATTGCCTGTGTGTGTCCTTGTGTGATCTCGAGCCACTTCTGTTTCACTCAAGGACTCATAATCAGATGGACGTCACAAGCTGTAGAGCAGAGAACGTTTCAGGGTAGGGTTCATTAAATGTAGAATCTTTTGAAGGGATGTTATGGATATTTTAAAATGATTTGTTTCTGTTTGTGCTGTACACATTTGGCATGTTATCAGCCACCATGAACAATATTTTTGACTGTCTCAGTTAACTGTGATTGTTCAGTTAGGAGATTTTTCACAGAAAATATTCTTGGTTGAACTTGAATTGGTTATTTATTCATATACATATTTTGTTATTTATTTTATCATAAAATTTTTATTAATTACATTTTATGTTGTATTTATCGTATTATGTCTTGAATGTGTTGTTGATTCTCTGTAATTTATGCCAGATTTTGTTTATTTAAAGTTTACATTTTTCCATTTAATAACTTCTTGTTTATCCTATTTTGATTGTTAATCATCATTATTTTTCCACACATGTGCAGACACATATTATTGGTAGTAAATAATATATGTTTATACCTTATTTGCTTTGCAGTTAAAAAAAAAAAATTCTATATACTGTACAGTATGCGTTTCAATACATCACTTTATAAATTAAACATTTAACTTAAACACTAAACATTAAACATTTTACTTATACTACTTTACTCCATAGGCTAGAGTCTAAGTTCCACACAGGTTTTAATTCTCAGAATGTCATTAAACACTGAAAATTGAATTGAAATAGTCAGAATATTGCATGAGAAATGTTCCAAAGACAATCAGAGCAGATGACTTCAGGCAAAGTATAACTTTAAAGCATGAAATTTGAGGCTGTGCTTTATGGTAGTTTAAGATAAACACACATAATAGATGAAATGTCCAATAAATAATTGTATTAAATGACTCCAAGAAATGCAGTTCATCCGCCTCAAGCAACAGCTTCAATTGTGCCTCATCCAATCCAATTTTAAGAAACAAATACAAATCTTTTTTTCAGTTTGTGTGTGGTGACAGCTGACGCTAAGAGACTCGATATATGTTCGTTTGGGTTCTTCAGGGTCGTTTGTCTTCATTTTAACCTCAGTTTTCCTCAAACTAATCTCCACTAATCACTGCCTGACCAATTATGCATTTACTGTAATGAATCTGATTGATAGGATGCTTTAAAGGCCTGTTTCCAATACTGACCTCCATATAATCAGTGTGTGAGGCTGCTTCACTCTGACATCCACTTAGCTCTGTGGTTTCTGAGATCAATTCAAACGCACGCACAGACACACACACACTGGCCTTTTAGGGCCCTTTCTTGGCCCTCAGGCCTACTGTTAATCTCTGCTCATTTTGTGTGTGTTCGTATCTGGCCAGGAAAGATCAATATGGTCAGATCATCTGTCCTGTTATCTTCCTGTTTACCATCTTTTGATTTATTTGATCTCACTTTCAACCTTTCCTTCCTGCACAACAATCAATGATATGTTTGTTGTTTAAAGTGCTGTACTGCAAAGAATTTATAGGGGTTTTAATGTTATGGTTGATGCAAAAAAGGCAGTGAAATAATGCACGTTTTGCAGGAAATGCAATGCAATTAACAAGGATTTAAGAAAAAAAAAAGCTCTTGAGTAAATCTTTAAAAACCTTTAAAAAGAACATGTTGCTTTTTAACCAAAAATTTTAATTTTAATATTTAAATATATACAATATTTATTGTGCATGCATCTTTGTGTAAACACACACACATAGTAGGCTATTTTTGCATTAAATCTGCCGTTTTTTTTTTTAAATATATATTTTTAAATATTTAAATCTTAAAAATATATGAATATGAACTATATATAAAAAAAAGAACTATATTTAACAAATTTTCGGTAGATTATGTATATCGTATGTTATCAATAAAAAATGTTAGTGTTTTCATTTACTCAAAATATTGTCTTTTTCGCTTGCTTTACTCATTATAGAGTAAAATTTCCATAAGATTGACATTCTAATATGTCCAGTGTTAATATGTAGCTGTGAAATATGATCAGGGGTGTAGTGCAGGTCTTTGTAATCTCCCGCTCTTTTTCTTATATACGTAATAAAAGGCAGAATGCCGCCGGCTCTCGTGCTGTCGGGGCACAGGAGCAGCAGGTCATCTGCTAAGAGCAGTGATTTAATCTGCGAGTCCTGCAGAGAGGCCAGAGGATGCAGCCAATTCCAACTACACTCCAAACTCATTAATATAAATGCAGGAGAGAGCCCAAACCCTGCAGAAACGCCTCTCTGCAGAATCTTTAAACTCCCTGTGTTTATTGCTCCTTTCACCATTGATTTATTTTCCAGATGCGTTGATCGCACTATGATGCCGCCTTGCAAATATTTCCAGCATGATATGTTACCCCAAATTAAATCAAATTTAATATCAAAAATATATTTATTAATGCATTTATTTATTTATACAATTTGTTTATTTATTCGTAGCTTTTATTGATTTATTTGTGATAATTAATTTATTTTAAAAAATGTTTCTTTTGTTTTTGCATTGCATTCATTTATCTTCCCGTTCATAAGTTTATTAATGCATGCATTTATTTTTTTTTTCATTTATTTTTGCATTCATTAATTATTGCATTTAAAAATTTCTTAATTTATTAATGCATGCATTTATTTCTTTATTAATTCCTAATTAATTCCTTTTTTGTTACAATTTAATAAATTTGCTCTCTGTTTGCCCAGACAACTCCAATCTATTAATATTTTATTTTGCCTGTACAGTACATGTTTACATCCAGATTTGGTCATACTAGGCTTTCTTTTTTTTTTTTTTTTTTGGAATGCTGTTTAGTCAAATTAAATTGGCAGTGTCCTGAAATATTATGCACATACTGCGTGTGCTTTTCCAAATGTTACACAACCAACAAAGTTTAAAAGCTTGTTTTAGCTGAGTTCTTTATAATTCCGTGAATGCATGCTGTTTGCAAATGCAGTGCAGCAGAAAGTGGTTGAACTTAAAATGCTTTGGACCCATTTAACCTTTTCAGTGTCATCCTGTTTCAGAGAGATTTCCCAAATCGAGTCTGGCCCATCAGTCCTGGAGATTGAATTTGAAAAACAAATTGTGTGCGGTGCGTCTCTTGGGTGAGCAGGGTCAGTGGTGGAAGAAATCCTGAGATGGTTTGACCTGCATGTACTGTAGGATGCTGCATCAGTCTGTCTGAGATGTAAATCTTTGTTTTGTCTGTTCCTCTGCTAATGTTTCTTTGTCCCCTGATGAATTGCTTTACTGTAGGTGTCCTCAGTATGATTTAATCAAGTGATTTTGGTTTATGAATATCCAGATATTATTTTAATTTTTAAAAACATGTCTAATTAATCTATTTAATTGATTAAAATAATTATTTATGAAAAGTTTAACAAAAATTGGGTCCTATAAAAGTGTTTTGATTTTCAGAAATTCTGGATTGCCTTTTTTGGTAGCACTTTATTTTAAGGTGTCACCTTACATGTCCTTACTATTGTGATAATAATAAATTATGCAGAAGTATAAGCAAGTACCCTAAGCCAACACTAAATATGACCATAACCACATAGTAAGTATGTAGTAAATTATTATTTATGGAACAAAAATCGTGCCTTAAAGTATTTGAAATAAAAAGCTTGTTGAATTCCACAAATCAAAAAAAAGCATAGCAATTAACAGTGCTTGCGTTTTAATGCATTGTATTTTCATGGCTTGCATTTTAATGCGCGCCATTTTAACATGGTTGTGTGTATACGTAGTGAATATTTCACAAACAATTTCATGGTTATAATTCAGTAATCAATATT